>CM064570.1:33216593-33295514 GCA_032716605.1 Paralithodes platypus | reverse complement strand
TTCTCTACCAGAGTTGTTCCTAGGTATTTTTCAAATTTCCTCATATTTCGGAATATACTCTATATTTTGGGTATTTTCCTCTAAATCTAGAATAAATCCTTAAATATGGGGAACATTGAAAAATATATTCTAACAGCTCTTGTAGCTTATTTGATTCTCTACAAGAATTATTCCGATGTGTATTTCAAGTTTCTCCATATTTAGGGGTTTATTTCATATTTGGGGATTTTTTGTTATATTTTGGGGATAATTTATTATTGGAAGGAGCAAACATATGTAGAGTGGTTTCCATGTAATGTGTTTGTTTGTTCATGGTTTAATGGTGATATTTTTTGCAGGTGTGTGTCGACTGTTTGACGGCAGGATGGAACCATCTGCGAGGAAGAGAGCACGGATCGACTGTATCATCCACTGCTCTGATGATGACAGCGATGCTCTGGTGTCACCACAGGATTTGAACTCCTGGAACACATTGCTCAGGGCTGCAGAAATCAGGCAGCATGATCCAGTCCTGGAAGCAGCCAAGGGCCTTGAAGAAGGAGGAATACCACACATACATTATCACCGTAAATGTCGTAGTCTCTTTACAATGAAGAAGTCACTGGATTCTATCCTTGCCAAGGGTGTCAAGATAGAATCAGCAAGCGTCGACCCCAGGAGGAGGGCATCAAGGGATGCCCCTAGTACTAGCAGGGTGTATGCCAAAGTATGTATCTTCTGCGAGAAGTCAAGCAAGTACATAAAAACAACAAAGACAAGGGAGCCACTCATACAGTGTGTTGAGCTACGAGCAGATGAGAAGATTCGCAGAGCAGCAATAAGGAAACTCAACCAGAGAATCCTTGGTTTAGTTAGCAGAGACCTTGTTGCTGCAGAGGGTCACTACCACAAGTCGTGCTACAAACTCTTCACAAAAGATGATTTCCCAGCGGCCGCCAGGTCGGGTGCAGGTGAAAATCAGGAAGAAAGCGAGGAAGCACGCTACGAAGAGGTTGAGACAGAAGCCCTCGAGGAACTCTGCTTGTATATAAGGACCAAATTATTCCCCAACCCAGAGGTACTGCCTATGACAAACCTCACATCTAGGCTTGAGAGATCCATGATGTCCCGTGGTATTATCCAACTGAAACCAGCGACAAAGAAACATGTTCGCCGAAAGATTGAAACCGAGTTTGGAGAATCACTACGCTTTGTCCCAGATGAGAAAGGAAAGCTTCTAATCTATTCACGCAGCCTCTCAATGGACGACCTTGCCCGGCAAGCACACAAAATGGCAAAAGACCTGCAAGAAGCAAGAGCAGCTAACTCTGAAGATGTCTTAACCAAAGCAGGAATGCAGCTGAGGAATGAGATCAATAAACAAGATGTGAGTCAGCCATGGCCTCCCGATACAGATCAGAATGTCATTCCTGCAGCAGTCACTCAATTCCTGCACACCCTGCTGACAGGAGAGTGTGAGTGTGAAACTCCCTCTGAAAGAGCTCAACGTCTTGCCACTTCCTTTGGCAGTGACTTGGTCTTTGCTGTTACCAGTGGCAAGACAAAACCACCCAAGCACGTACTGCTGACCAATGCTGTAAAGTCTTTGACAGGAAACACAGAACTGATCCGAACTCTGAATCGTCTTGGTCACTGTGTCTTACTCAATGTTTGAGGAGATCGATACAGCCCTTTGTATCCAGAAGCTGGAATGCTCAAAGGATGACATTCCACTGCCAGCAAACATCTACCCTGGTGTGTTCACAACCCTGGCCTGGGATAACATTGACCGACTTGAAGAGACCCTAAGTGGAGCAGGTACTTCTCATAGAGTCAATGGCATTGCTGTCCAGTCCAAGGTTGCAGGCTCTGTGCCAGAGAAAGTCCTGCCAGAGATTACCAAGTCCAAGATAAGAAGCATCACTCAGACATCATCAATGCTGCCAATATACAATGTTGGGCGGCGGGCAGGGCCACCTAGGATTGAGACTGCGTATGTCGACACTACCAAGGAAGTCCAGGATTCAAAGACAAAGAACCATATCTGGCTTCTTACTCGAATGTCAGACCATGAGGACCAGTCCATCAGCAGTTGGACTGGGTTCAACATCAAAATGCGCAGAGACATTGCAGTGGTTCAGGACACTGTAAGCTACCTGCCCACTATCAATGCTCCCGCAACAGAAATGTCCACCGTTAATGAAATCTTGGAAACAAACGCATGCTATCATGCAGTCCTTACAGCTTAACAAGATTGTGTGCGTGTTTGATCAAGCACTCTATGCCAAAGCTGCCGAAGTTATCTGGAAACAAGAGAAGTTCAAGAACATTATCATCAGGATGGGCGTCTTCCACACAATCTGTAATCTCATCTCCACCATAGGAAAGAGGTTTCAAGATGCAGGTCTTAGAGATCTGTGTGTGGAATCAGGTATCATCGCAGAAGGATCAGTGTCAGGAGTGATGAACGGCAAGAGGTACAACAGAGCAGTGAGACTACACAAGCTCGTGTATGAAGCACTGATGAAGCTTGCATGGAAAGGCTTCCTTTCATGGCTAGAAGAAAACCATTCAAGGGACATACACCATCTAGATGAAACACTGAAGGACATCAACAGCTTTCACAGCAATGTGTCTCAGGGACTCTTTCAAGAGCTGATGGAGAGTGAATCATGCACACATATCATGAAGCTTTTCCAAGTTTATCTTGAGACCCTCAGAGATGAACACAACCTCTCAGCATTCTGGATGTCATACCTGGACATGGTTGAGATCATGCTGGACTTAATTCGAGCCTCCAGAGAAGGCAACTGGATGCTCCACCTAGGAGCAATCCGACAGATGATACCGTGGTGTTTTGCCTATGACAAAGTGAACTATGCCCGGTTCCTAACCTACTACTATGCCTTGATGTCTCGACTGCCCATTGAACACCCAGAGGTCCATGAACACTTCATGCAAGGTGGCTTTTCGGTCCAGATCGGTAGCAAGAATCCCTTTGGACGGATCCCTGTGGACCAGACAATCGAAGAGACGATCAACAAAGACACCCAGACACCAGGGGGCACAAAAGGCTTCAGCCTGAAAGGCGGAGCTGTCGCCAGGTACTACCTGACATCGGAGTATCGCAGCAGGTACTTAAGGCAGCTCAGGACTATGGTAGTAGGCCAAAAGTATACTGACTTCAGCCACCCAGACCTACAGATGCCCAGGATTAGAAGAGATGAGGCCGATGTCCAATCTTTAGTTCAACTGATGGAGACCAGCTGGTTGAACCCCTTCAACGCAGAGCAAGAAGATCTTGTCAGTTTGTCAACTGCGACTATGGCACCACCAGAAGTTGTCAAAGACCTTCTAGGGGCCTACAGAATAGGAGAGGATGCATATCAAGCCTTCAAGGAAGAGCGCCTGGAGATCGATACGCCAACTATACAGTTTCATGACACGATGACGAAGACGAAACTGAGAACGTTCACTAACATCAGAATGAAGCCACGCTCACAAGACCATGCCAAGGAGGTTATCTTAAAGGCTGACAGGAACCTATTTGGCCAGATGATCCTTGTTGCCGAGAACAGAAAGCTCAAAATGAGTGATGTCTTGGCTCATCCCCTGGGGCCTTTGCCTTGGGCACTTGCCAGCGGTGATGGGTCTCTCCGCAAGACCAACAAGGCTGCCCTCGCAAAGGAGTTAGAGAGGAATGTTTCTCCTGCAGAAGTGATACCCGAGCCCTCTGCTACCATAATTGATGGGATGAGCCTGGTCCACAAACTGAAGGGAAACGACAAAACTTTTTCACAGCTTGCAGGTACAGCACTGAGTCACGCTGTTCATGAAGGTGCTAAGAGCAGGCACATTGATGTTGTGTTTGATATCTACAAGGAGACATCCATCAAGGATGCAGAACGAGCCAAAAGAAGTGCAGGCACAGGAATTCATTTCAAGAACATTCAACCTGGGCACAACATCCAGCAGTGGAGAAAGTTACTCGGTAGTTCCTCCAACAAGGCAAGTCTTATCAAGTTCTTGGTAGAAGAATGGAAGGCACCACAGCACAGGGAGAAGCTCAAGGACAAGGAGCTGTATGTCACATGTGAGCAGCGCTGCTTCAAGATCACCAAAGAGCAGTGGGAAGAGGCTCCTGAGCTTAAGTCAACTCAAGAAGAAGCAGACACACGCCTTCTTCTCCATGCACTTCATGCAGCAGAATCTGGGAACAAGTCTGTCATCATCACTGCAGAAGATACAGACGTCATGGTGTTGTGTCTTGGCATGTGCCACAAGATCCCATCCCATCTGTTCCAGAAGTGCGGGACGAAGAACCGGACAAGATTCCTGGATATCACCACACTGAGCCGCACACTGGGAGGCAGTGTGTGATTCATTGATTGGTATGCATGCCTTTACAGGCTGTGATACCGTCAGTGCATTCGCTGGCCGAGGGAAGATGACGACACTCAAGCAGGTGAAGATGGACAAGACATACCAGCATGCTTTTCACGAACTTGGACGCTCATGGGAAGTGTCTCCTGAACTCTTTGAGAAGCTACAGGAAATCACCTGCCACATGTACCTACCATCTACCCACACAACTAAGGTAAACAAGCTTCGGTATGAGCTGTTCTGTGCAAGACGTGGAGAGGTAGAGTCAAGTCAACTCCCTCCTTGTGAGGACTGCCTCTTCATGCATGCACTGCGTGCAAACTACCAGGCTGCGATCTGGAGGAGAAGTCTTCAGAGCCAGCCATTTGTTGCGAACCCAACAGACTGCGGTTGGATGACAGATGAGGACGGTAAGCTTGCCGTCAACTGGATGCGAGGCTCACCAGCACCAGATGCTGTTATGCAGCTACTGTCTTGCAAGTGTGTGCGGTCATGCGAACTCCCTAAGTGTACTTGCCTCAGCAATGGTCTAAAATGCACGGACATGTGCAGGTTACAGACATGTCAGAACAAGGCTATTGAAGAAGAGCCGGTGGCACAACAGTCAGATTCCGAGTCTGACGTAGATGATATTTAGGAGTAGTAATTTGCCATAATAGTATGTACAAGCCCATGGCATGCTTAGTGTGTATTTACAGGACTTGTATTAAATGTGACAATTACTATATGCATTTTGTTGACATTTAGGCATTCCTGTCCCCAAATTTGACATTTTAAAAAATTTCGGAATTTTCGGTAGGGTATGTCTATTCAAGAAGTGATAACGACCATTAAGCTACCAATGTGCAAGGGCTATCATATCAAAACATAAACTAGAGACATGTAGCAAGCTAAAAACACCTAAGAGAATTAGTCACCCCGGGTGGTACCGATATCCCAAAATTCGGGTCTTGGCTCATGGACTATATGTCGTTGATGTAAATTAGAAAGAGAATTGGTCCTAGTACCGATCCCTGGGGTACCCCGCTACTTACATTGGTCCATTTTGATGCCTTACCGTTTATGACTACTCTTTGCTTTCTGTTGCTGAGCCAATTTTCTATCCATTTCAACACACCGTCTTGTATTCCATGCGCTTTTAGTTTTAGCAGTAAACGTTTGTGGGGAACTTTGTCAAAGGCCTTTTGAAAATCAAGGTATATAATATCAAGCGATTTACTCTTATCGTTTAGGTTGCGGTTATCGTGGAAGAAGTCTAAGAGGTTTGTTAAACAGGAACGTTTTTTTACGAAAGCCGTGTTGAGTATCTTTAAGTATGTTATTTTCCTCTAGGTGATTTACGAGTCTGTCTCGTATGACCGTTTCTAGCATTTTACATACAACTGAGGTTAAGCTAATTGGACGATAGTTACTGGGTAGGGATTTGCTGCCTTTTTTGAATATCGGTGTTACGTTGGCTAGCTTCCACTGATCGGGCATAGTTCCAGACTGCAAGGATTATTGAATAGTAATGTCAGTGGTTTAGAGAGCTCATCCTTAGCTTCCTTTAGAACTCTAGGCGAGATTGTATCAGGTCCAGGCGTTTTATTTACCTTGAGTTTATCTAAACAATTCAATACTTCTCTCTCTGTAACGGTGATATTGCTTAGAACATCTGAATTATCAATCTGAATCGGCGATGGTGTAGGGATATCACTGAGGTCTTCTGTTGTAAAAACTGATGCAAAGAAGGTAGTGTGTGTGTGGTGTGTGTGTGTGTGTGTGTGTGTGTGTGTGTGTGGTGTGTGTGTGGTGTGTGTGTGTGTTACAGTAAATATTTGTTCATCTTCATACATATAGTATATAATTAAGTTACTTATATATTGTTCAGGAATAATATTGGATGTCACGTAAATTGGCTCTTCAGTAAGGTTGTTTGTCTTTGTATAATATAGTAATGTATATATCATTGTGTTTTATTTTACTCCAATATAACAAAGTAATGAGATATACTTATAATAAGTTTTAATCTTGTACAACTACTTGTTCAAGGTATAAGTCATATGCAAGAAATAACCAAAACATGTTGTTATGATATCGGTATCATAATATAGAGTATAATAGCATCCAATTACCGTCCCATTAGTCTCACTTCAATCATAGGAAAGCTACTAGAGTCAATTATTGCTAGGAAAATGAGAAACCACTTAGAAACATTAACTTAATCAATTCTCAGCATGGATTCACTCAGGGACGGTCTTGCCTTACTAATTTGCTTAGTTTTTCTTTCTCAAAGGTATATGAGCAGTAGATAATGACAAGTCATATGATATTATATATTTAGATTTCAGTAAAGCTTTCGACAGAGTCGCTCATGAGAGATTGATGAGAAAGGTTGAGGCGCATGGAATAGGTGAGTCGTTGTCATGGCTAATTGGTAGGAAGCAGAGAGTCAGCATAAATGGTACCAAGTCAGAATGGGGAGCAGTCAAAAGTGGTGTCCCCCAGGGATCGGTATTAGGTCCCCTGTTGTTTCTTATATACATAAATGACCTAGATTTAGGTATAACTAGTAGGATAAATAAATTCGCAGACGATACTAAAATAGGGAGATCAATTGATTCAGATAGCGATATAGAGTGCCTCCAAAGGGATCTAGATACCTTACATGAATGGTCAGTAAATTGGCAGATGAAGTTTAACAGTGAAAAATGCAAGGTATTAAAGATAGGGAAGAAGCAAACGAATGTTAAATATAAACTAGCTAATTTAGAATTAGAAAATTCAGACTGCGAGAAAGATCTAGGTGTGTTTGTTAGCAATGATTTGAAGCCTAGCAAACAGTGTATAAGCGTTCGTAATAAGGCAAACAGGATTCTCGGGTTCATCTCTAGGAGTGTGAGTAACAGAACTGCTGATGTTATCTTAAAACTTTACTTGACATTAGTGAGACCCCATATGGATTATGCTGTCCAATTTTGGTGTCCTTATTACAGAATGGACATAGATTCATTGGAGAGAGTACAGCGTAGAATGACAAAAATGATCCATAATATTATAAATCTTTCGTATGAAGAAAGGTTGAAGAAATTAGGTTTACATTCGTTAGAGAGACGCAGAGTTAGAGGGGATATGATAGAGGTGTTCAAGTGGGTTAGTGGGATTAACAAAGGGGGACATGACAAATGTACTAAAGCTCAGTGATAGCGAAAGAACTCGTACCAATGGTTACAATTAGATAAATTTCGTTTCAGAAAAGATATAGGCAAATATTGGTTTGGTAACAGAGTTGTAGATGGGTGGAATGGACTACCAAGTGCTATAGTGGGATCTAAAACTGTAGGGAGCTTTAAGATAAAATTGGATAAGCATATGGACGAGAGGGGTTGGGTGTGAAGGGGGATCAGCCGGGTTGGGCCAATCAGCACTCTGCAGACCCCCATAATCCTGCGTTAATCCCTAACCGTTTTGGTAAGATGATCCTCAGGGTATTAGAGTGTGAAGCCTATAATTGGGCTTTGTAATTGAATTGGGGTTGTGTGGGACAGGGATCTGCCTTGCTTAGGCCAATCGGCTTTCTGCAGACTCCCATTTTCTTATGTTCTTATGTTCTTAATAAAGTAAGATATAGGTAGATAGTGGTTTTGCGTACACCTTAAACGTTAAATATATAATTTGTTTGTACGTTAATCTAAAATTTAACAGAGAAAAGAATAAAAGAGAGTATTTATAAAATGGGGACAGAGCGCGGGCAGTGGATGTAGCACCCCATTGCCTACGTCACAGAATGGTCGACACGGCCTGGTACTCTAGGTGGCCTTGCACTGGCTGGGCTGCGGGACACCACTGGTGGTGCCCCGTAGCCACTTCAATATGTATTTCCATCTCCTCTTTCCCATTAATATTATATATTCCTCTACACTTAACAGTTCCTACTACCCTCGCCGTCACACGCTTTTGATTCGAGATATTTGTCTTCTAAGACTATTTATAAGCCCCAGTTCACACTTATATGCCATCCACCCAAACCCTCCCCTGTCCATTCAGATACCGCCCCTTAATTGATCTCCCTCCCCTTCTCTCTCTCTCTCTCTCGCCCCCTTTTAATCCACCCTTGAAGAACTCCTCCCATATTCTTTAAGCTGTTCATACCTGCACACCTACTCACTAAATGCTCTAATCCCTCGTTTTAGTTTGACAATTAAACTAATTTCTTCCCTACTCTCGGCTCTTCTCTCTCTCTCTCTCTCTCTATATATATATATATATATATATATATATATATCTATCCTTCCATGTTCTCTATTGCTAGTATCACTATAAATTATATTAGCACTATCATCAGTTTTTATCATAATAAATTGTTGCGATTAATATTATCATTATTTGTATTATTAGTATTAATGTTATTATTAGTATAATTATTAATAATTTGTACTAGTAGAGTTGTTACCCTGTATGTATGTTTGTATGTCTGATTTTGCTTGTGCCTACTGATGTATTTTTCCCATATCTAGTCTCCGCCTCCCCTCCCCCCATGCTTCTGCCCCCTCCCTACCCTCCTTCCTTCCTCCCTCCCAACCCCCACATCCCCACTCCTCCCCTGCCACCTGTCATGACGGATATTTAAGGCCTCCTATGTACAAGTATTTGGCGAAAATATATAAAAAAACATGAGTCTCACAACTCCCCCCCCCGCCCCCCCCTATCAGACATGTCGGATATGGCATGGCAGATGATACCCATGCCAGCAAGGAGTCTCCCCCAACGCGCCCCTGTCGACCTTGCCCTGGCAGTCTCTTTAGCAGCTAAATCAGGAAAACCCTCAGGCAGTTCCAGTGAAGCCTGGAAACCTTTCTCTCTGACTAAAATTGACTTCAATCTAACTTATTCTTCCCCTATCCCCACTTCCCTCTAAGTGGCTCTAACCCTCTTTCACTACTATTTTTGATCTTGATCAGTATTTGTTAGTGACCTGATGAAGCTATCTGCGAAACGTTGTCAATAAAGTGCTCTTCCTCAGATGGTGTTTTTTTTCTATTCTGTCTACTTTTCAAGTACCACTCAACAATATATTTCATCTTCAGTCAATATTTAGTAGTTGAATTATGTTCATGCTCATTGATTACTATTATTTGTTTATTATTATGACCGGTATTATTATATTGTATTTATGTATTTATATATATATTTAGTTACTTGAAACACCCACCCAAGACCCGTCTTCAAGACAAAATAGTACATTTTTCGATAGAAAAGTATCCCGGCCGAAAGCCGATTTCTGTTCATATTACAGGGTCGCTATCGCTCGCCAGGAAAAAAAATAGAAACATAAATGGCACGAAAAGTCTTAATATTGACAAAGAAATGAGGAGAAAGGTATTAAAATCGGCAATCTAATGGGCTGAACGTCATAAAATGGGGCTAAACATGAGGAAGAAGGTAGTATAGTGCCTTGCCTGTGAGCCGTCCAGAACATTACTTCCACACCAAACTGCAAATACAGGCATATCCAACCAGTACAAATTTTAGAGGGAAGGTGGGGAAGGTTTAACCAAGGTTTAACATTAGAGGGAAGGTGGGGAAGGTTTAACATTAGAGGGAAGGTTTTTAACATTAGAGGGAAGGTGGGGAAGGTTTAACATTAGAGGGAAGGTGGGGAAGGTTAACATTAGAGGGAAGGTGGGGAAGGTTTAACATTAGAGGGAAGGTGGGGAAGGTTTAACATTAGAGGGAAGGTGGGGAAGGTTTAACATTAGAGGGGGGGAAGGTTTAACATTAGAGGGAAGGTGGGGAAGGTTTAACATTAGAGGGAAGGTGGGGAAGGTTTAACATTAGAGGGAAGGTGGGGAAGGTTTAACATTAGAGGGAAGGTGGGGAAGGTTTAACATTAGAGGGAAGGTGGGGAAGGTTTAACATTAGAGGGAAGGTGGGGAAGGTTTAACATTAGAGGAAAGGTGGGGAAGGTTTAACATTAGAGGGAAGGTGGGGAAGGTTTAACATTAGAGGGAAGGTGGGGAAGGTTTAACATTTACATCCCAGGGAAGATGTAAGTAACATCCCGTGCTTAACATTAACCCCTACTGTACCGGCGACGTATTTGGGATTTTATTCTAGCTATATTTAGACAATGTTTTGCAGTTTAAGAAGGATCTGTGGTAGTAAAAAGGGTTGAGTGAGATAGTTCGAAGTCTGTTAACTTTTGGAGGCCCTTTTTAAACTGAACCAAATTGGCCAATAGTAGCCAGAATTAAGTTAGGACAGCCCCGGTACTGAAGGGGTTAATCACCAATTACAAACCCCAATGTACTTGAATAAAGTAATGAAATCATATATTAGGAAATAATTCACGTGTAGAGTCACGCTAATAAGTGATATCTCGGCACCAAGTATGTTTTGATCAATAATTGGTATCAGCAATATCTAAGCTTCATTTCTTCATGTCGCGTGAACTATGCAGACATGTTCCTACACTTACCCACCCTATTCAACATCTGACAGACATTAATACAGCACGGAACAAGCCAAACGTAATGATAGCTTGGAAATGACTTATTTGCGCGACCGTACTACATGTGCTCCTGAACGCTTGTGTGCTTGCTGTTTGTGGGGGAACTGTTATATGTGTTCTTCTCCTGTCACCTCTTTTTCCTTTCTCGTGTCTCTTGGTGATCCTCCCTACCCCTTGTGGGAGTAAGGGCTGGCTATTAAGGAGGTGGTCACCATTTTTTTTTTCTCCTTTTCTCTCTTTTCCTGGCTTGTATCCATTCGAACCCATTCAGCCAACTGTTTTAAGACGTTTATCCCCATCCAGGTGTCGATTTCTTCCTGGCGAGCGATAGTGAGCAAGCATTGTATGGAGAAATCCGGCTTCGCCGGAGATTTTTTTATCGAAAAATTTACAAATTTAGCTTGCTGTCAAAACAAAATTATATACATGTATATTATATGGTGGCTCGTTACCGCTCGCCAGGAAAATATTGACACCTGGATGGGGGTAAACGTCTTAAAACAGTAGGCTGAATGGGGCCGAATGGATACATGCCAAAGAGAGGGAGAGCAAGAGAAAAAAAGCCAAGTGGGCTCCCTTAACTGACTACTGTGGCTGCGATACACACATCCCTGGTGGTTGAGTGGTAATAGTGGTGGGTTTATGACTACGAAATCACGGGTTCTATTCCAGATATAGTTAGGTTTTTACTTATTAACCCCTTCAGCACCATGACACCTTCAGCACCATGACACCTTCAGCACCATGACACCTTCAGCACCATGACACCTTCAGCACCATGACACCTTCAGCACCATGACACCTTCAGCACCATGACACCTTCAGCACCATGACACCTTTCTACCTTTGATTCTGGATAAAATTAGACGAATTTATGCAGCTTAAGAAGGATCTATCTTATTAAGAGGGTTTTATTGAGATCGTTTTAGCTATTTGAGTCGTCGATGTAGATTATAGATTAAAGACAATTGTCTGATGGTAACCAAAATATATTGCAAATTACGTAGCCTAATGGTGGTGAACGGACTAAGTATTGACGCTATGTCTAACGGGATCCTATCTCTATTGTTTTATCTTTTCTCCCTCTATCTTTTGCTCTTATCCGTTCGGCCCCATTCACCCTACTGTTTTAAGACGTATACCCCCATCCAGGTGTCAATATTTTCCTGGCAAGCGGTAGCGAGCCAGCATATATATATATTTTTGTTTTGACAGCAAGCTAAATGTGTACATTTTTTGATAGAATAATGTTTGGATTTCTCCTTACAATGCTTGCTCGCTATCGCTCGCCAGGAAGAAATTGGCACCTGGATGGGTATAAACGTCTTAAAATAGGGCCGAATGGATATAAGCCAGGGAAAGAGAGAACAGGGGAGAAAGATACAAAAAAGCCGGTACCCCCCTAAGTCCAAAAAGATTCGATTAATCCTTTCTATCAGAGGATGTCATTATTTGCTTAAGGGAACAGTGGTTATTGTTTTGAGTCACTATATTTATATATTCATTTAGTTTTCAATCAAGCCAAAAAAACAAAAAACAACATCCCTAAACCACCCTTTAAGATAATTTTTTTTAATTTTTCAATAGATAAATGTCCCGGCCAAAGGCAGTTTCTTCCTATAATAACAAGCTTGCTGTCGCTCGCCAGGAAAAAATCGACACCTAAGTGACACGAAAGGTCTTGATATTGATAGCAATGGGACGAATGGTCTTACAATCGCCAAACTAATGGAACGAACATCTTATAATCTGAAATCTAATGGGACTAAACGTTAGGAAGAAGGGGGTCCAGAAAAGCGGTCTGTCTCCCCTTAATTAAGTCCAAACAGATTCGATTAATTCTTTCTATCAAAAGATGTAATTATTTGCTTAATCCATGCTACCCTCAAAATGATTTAATTCAATTTAGGAAGGCCCTGCCATAGTTATAGAGATAATTGATTCTTAGAGGTAGAAGGTGTGCTGTCATCCCTCAGTCCTCGTTTTACAAACGTGCACACTATAAAAACAATGAATTTTAAACTGTATTGGATTGTGAACTTACATTGTCAGGAACAAAAATCGTACCGTACCTTTTACGATGATAGAGACATCTTGTGGTCAATATTTTGAAATTCCTCACAGGCTACATAAAAAACCCAAAAACGTTATGTAGTCTATCAATTAATTATCATTTCTACCAATCATTATACATATAGAATCAGTTTAATATATCAATGCACACAATGGCATTGAAGTAATGGTCTATAAAATCACCCATAATTAACTGAGGTGATTCATAATTAACTAACGTCTAACATCCAATTAATATAGTCAATAGGGATAATACTACCTTATATAAAACACACCTGTATTGTGAAGGTGTATCCATTGTGTGGGTGGCCCTAATAGAACTCCTTTATCATTAATTAACCCCTTCTGTACTGGTGATGTACTTTTCATTCTATTCTGGCAACTAGACGAGTTTGTACAGCTTATGAAGGACGTCTACCCATTAAAAGGCTACTGACTATCTCAATTAACCCTTTAGCTATCACAGACCCTTTCTAAACTGCATAAAATCGCCCTAAATATAGCTATAATAAAACAAAAGAGATCTCTCGGTAGTGAAAGGTTTAATTAATTCTGATCAAAGGCGGCCTCCTAATTAACGGGGGGGAGGGTTCCTTTTTCTGGACCCCATTCTCCCTCATGTTTAGCCCCATAAGTGTTTACATTTTAAGATGTTCGTTCCGTTAGTTTGGTGATTTTGAGGCCTTTCACCCCTTTTCTTTGTCAATATTAAGACCTTTCGTGCCATTTAGGTGTCGATTTTTTCCTGGCGAGCGGTAGCGAGCCTATAATTTTAGCAGAAATCGGCATTTGGTCGGGAGATTTTTCTACCGAAAAATGTACAAATTTAGCTGGAAAGGGGGTCTAGGGCGTGTTTTTTTAAAGATTGATGGAGGTCTAGCGAGAAACCGACATAATACAAATAATATATAGGCTAAACAATAACCACTACCCCCCTAACGGCCAGGAACACCCAGCCACCTGGATAACCACTACCCCCTTAACGGCCAGGAACACCCAGCCACCTGGATAACCACTACCCCCCTAACGGCCAGGAACACCCAGCCACCTGGATAACCACTACCCCCCTAACGGCCAGGAACACCCAGCCACCTGGATAACCACTACCCCCCTAACGGCCAGGAACACCCAGCCACCTGGATAACCACTACCCCCCTTAACGGCCAGGAACACCCAGCCACCGGGATAACCACTACCCCCCTAACGGCCAGGAACACCCAGCCACCTGGATAACCACTACCCCCTTAACGGCCAGGAACACCCAGCCACCTGGATAACCACTACCCCCCTAACGGCCAGGAACACCCAGCCACCTGGATAACCACTACCCCCCTAACGGCCAGGAACACCCAGCCACCTGGATAACCACTACCCCCCTTAACGGCCAGGAACACCCAGCCACCGGGATAACCACTACCCCCCTAACGGCCAGGAACACCCAGCCACCTGGATAACCACTACCCCCCTTAACGGCCAGGAACACCCAGCCACCGGGATAACCACTACCCCCTAACGGCCAGGAACACCCAGCCACCTGGATAACCACTACCCCCTTAACGGCCAGGAACACCCAGCCACCTGGATAACCACTACCCCCCTAACGGCCAGGAACACCCAGCCACCTGGATATACTGTATATATGGGATCTATAATTAATAAGCTCAATAATCATTATATAATATATGACTCAAAGCTGCATTATTATATTGAGGTGTTCGGTAGGTCTTTACCAAAGCTGCATTATTATATTGAGGTGTTCGGTAGGTCTTTACCAAAGCTGCATTATTATATTGAGGTGTTCGGTAGGTCTTTACCAAAGCTGCATTATTATATTGAGGTGTTCGGTAGGTCTTTACCAAAGCTGCATTATTATATTGAGGTGTTCGGTAGGTCTTTACCAAAGCTGCATTATTATATTGAGGTGTTCGGTAGGTCTTTACCAAAGCTGCATTATTATATTGAGGTGTTCGGTAGGTCTTTACCAAAGCTGCATTATTATATTGAGGTGTTCGGTAGGTCTTTACCAAAGCTGCATTATTATATTGAGGTGTTCGGTAGGTCTTTACCAAAGCTGCATTATTATATTGAGGTGTTCGGTAGGTCTTTACCAAAGCTGCATTATTATATTGAGGTGTTCGGTAGGTCTTTACCAAAGCTGCATTATTATATTGAGGTGTTCGGTAGGTCTTTACCAAAGCTGCATTATTATATTGAGGTGTTCGGTAGGTCTTTACCAAAGCTGCATTATTATATTGAGGTGTTCGGTAGGTCTTTACCAAAGCGAGTTAATTAGTTTGGCGATTTTAACACCTTTCGCCCCTTTTCGTTGTCAATTTTAAGACCTTTCGGGGCATTTAGGTGTCTATTATTTCCTGGCGAGCGATAGCGAGCCTGACATTTTAATGGGAAGCAGCCTTCGGCCGGGACATTTTTCTACGGAAAAATTTACAAATTTATCTTGAAGGGGATGTTTTGCTAAGCTTGATGAAGGTCTAGAGAGAAAACTAAGAAATAAAGGATTACATGAAGTAATAGAAAAAATAAAAAATAAAAAAATAATAATAATAATAATAATTAGCAACCTCAATACTCATTATATATATTACTCAAAGCTTCATTAACATATTGAGGTATTGAGTAGGTCTTCACCAAAGCTTCATTATCATATTGAGGTATTGAGTAGGTCTTCACCAAAGCTTCATTATCATATTGAGGTATTGAGTAGGTCTTCACCAAAGCTTCATTATCATATTGAGGTATTGAGTAGGTCTTCACCAAAGCGAGCAGATGTGAATTGTAGAGACTTACTAATGTTTACGACATTTTCATGATAAGTTATACACCGTCAAATGACCACTTGCGAGTTTCAGGCTATAAGGAAGTTGGAGCTGTAAACGTTGATATTCAACAGAATTACCGTCGTAGTACATTTAAAACACACATGAAATCAGATTCAACATACTTTCTACCCATCAGAAACCTAAATTATCATTGCATTTCTGTTCAATACCGATATTTACGGCTCTAGCTTCCTTATAGCCTAAAACTCGCAAGTAGTCAATAGCGAACAACATTAACCCCTTCTGTACCGTGAACATCTATTTAGTTATATTGAAGCTATATTTAGACGATGTTATGCAGTTTAAGAAGGATCTGTGGTAGTAAAAAAGAGTTAAGGGAGATAGTTTGAAGCCAGTAACTTGCTGGAGGTCCTTTATCAACTGAATAATATCGCTTAATACTAGCTAAAATAAAGTTAAAAGGACGGCACTGGTACTGAACGGGTTAAACTAACACTCTGGAATGTAATAAAGTTAAAAGGACGGCACTGGTACTGAACGGGTTAAACTAACACTCTGGAATGTAATAAAGTTAAAAGGACGGCACTGGTACTGAACGGGTTAAACTAACACTCTGGAATGTAATAAAGTTAAAAGGACGGCACTGGTACTGAACGGGTTAAACTAACACTCTGGAATGTAATAAAGTTAAAAGGACGGCACTGGTACTGAACGGGTTAAACTAACACTCTGGAATGTAATAAAGTTAAAAGGACGGCACTGGTACTGAACGGGTTAAACTAACACTCTGGAATGTAATAAAGTTAAAAGGACGGCACTGGTACTGAACGGGTTAAACTAACACTCTGGAATGTAATAAAGTTAAAAGGACGGCACTGGTACTGAACGGGTTAAACTAACACTCTGGAATGTAATAAAGTTAAAAGGACGGCACTGGTACTGAACGGGTTAAACTAACACTCTGGAATGTAATAAAGTTAAAAGGACGGCACTGGTACTGAACGGGTTAAACTAACACTCTGGAATGTAATAAAGTTAAAAGGACGGCACTGGTACTGAACGGGTTAAACTAACACTCTGGAATGTAATAAAGTTAAAAGGACGGCACTGGTACTGAACGGGTTAAACTAACACTCTGGAATGTAATAAAGTTAAAAGGACGGCACTGGTACTGAACGGGTTAAACTAACACTCTGGAATGTGGTAATAATGTTGCTGCTTCTTGGTTCTTGGAAGCTTTTTGGGGACTCTTTAGTAAAGGCATCAAGGAGTTAAGAAATGCCAAAACAAATCATTAGGTTTTCGACAATAAAGTCGAACATAATATATAGTTCTTCATCATGATTGCCAAACATTTGGGTATAATATTATACTCTGATGTTGACATGTAATATTGTATTTTAATGAATTCAGAAAATTGACCGGTATATTCTAACCGATTATTATTATTATGGGTTCGAGCCCTGCGGGGAACCCCTATTGTAATCATAACATTTTCTTATTCTTCCAAATTATTTTTCCACGCCGATTTTTACGCATTAACTCCAGAACCGCTTTTTGGATCAGAATCAAACTTTCCCACAAGGTGTGTTTTTTGGATCAGAATCAAACTTTCCCACAAGGTGCGTGTTTGTATTGGGCAACCTTTGATATGCTAAACATCCAAAATGGCGCCCAAACAGGTCCATGACAGCCCATTTCCTGAAAAATTTGAAACCTAAATACCATCTCTCCCACTCATAGGAAAAGATTGGGCTTTGGCATATGGACTCCACTACTAAAGCTCCGCAAATGTTATGGAAGAGGTTTTGCTTTGCATGTTTTTTTTTCCGGCAATCTTGAAAAAACCTTGGAAACACTGTGACGTTAACCACTCCGTTAGAACCGCATGGCTTGTCCTATAGTGACTCGCTAGGATCGCCAGGGCAGTGGATGTGGCTACAGTTGATGTATTATTGTGTGCTTTATTTCATATGAAAGCTCGTGTCATGGGCAGTCCAGAAAGGCTCTTTGTTTTCGCCCATGTCAAGGCTTTATATATTTAATTGCAAAGTATATGTTTTATCATTAAGTAGTAATGATAGGAATTGAGAGAGAGAGAGAGAGAGAGAGTAGAACAGAGTGAGAGGAGGCGCGTAGTGTTTTGCTATACTCGATGACGTCCTAGCTGGCTGGCCTCGTGGGGATTCGTTGAGGGAGTTTTTTACCATGCTTTGTGACGTCATGTTTGGCTGGCTTCTTTAGTATTGGCTGAAGGACTTGTTACCGCTTTTTTCCCACGCGGCTCGACCTAGTGCTAGTATATATACAGCTCCCTCGCCACTTTCTCTCTCAGATCTGGTTTCTAGAACGCATCCCTCTTTTCCCTTTGATATCTGTCTCCCTCTCTGCACCTGAGAACCTTTTCCTCTGCCTATCTCTCTCATTTTCCATATCTTTCACCACCTTTTATTAATATTATATCCCCTCTGGTTAACTCTGCATAATCAGCTTCATGCTGGCCAGTTGTATTGTGCGTTAAGGTCTGATATAACCTATGTATGTTAGTTGTTAAGATAAGTTGATCACGAAGCATTGGTTAGCATTCATATAGTTTAGTACCGCTTCCTATAATTATTAGTGTTCTGCTGGATTAGATAATGCTAGACTAGGAGTCTGATATTATAAGGTATTGTTTCCTATGAGTGCTGGCTTTAGTTAAAAGCTGCACGACATACCTGAGAACTGGAGTTGATTGAGTAAATTCTAGTCTGTGTGCCATTGAGAGTAGAGCATGCACGAATGAGGGCTTTTTGCCTATACC
The DNA here is from genome assembly GCA_032716605.1 of Paralithodes platypus. Taxonomy (NCBI): domain Eukaryota; kingdom Metazoa; phylum Arthropoda; class Malacostraca; order Decapoda; family Lithodidae; genus Paralithodes; species Paralithodes platypus. The sequence goes on along the minus strand of CM064570.1, from coordinate 33,276,985 downwards.
ATTCTGCACTCTTCTAAGCTCGTTGTTTGTCTTTGAGGTACGCCAGGAGAACGCTTAATATTTCGGTATTAAGGTTTCTCAAGAGAGCTACCCTTCATTATAACGTAATATTTGACGCACAGACTTGAGATTTGCACTAGGCTACGCGGCATTCCATGCGCACCAGTATCTCGTATCATTGACTCTAGCTAGACTTTATCAGTCATAGAAGACATTAAGTATATTAACCCAATTACTCTTTTTATGCATACCCGTTTATGATTACACAAGCATTTCGCAGCCTAGTTTGATGTATGGAGACACAAACGACTTAGGCTCTTTTTGTTGATAGGAATACTGCATTGTCGTGGCGATTATTATTGTTGTAGCGTTTAGGATATTCTTGGCCCCGACTGCATTATATATCCTGCCTTTTGTGTGCATAGCCTGCACGAGCATTGTTCCGCTGCCGGCCTTTTTGGGTTCCATTTCCGATTCGAGCATCTTGATAGCATCTAACATTTAAAGAAGATTCCTTGTTGGTGTTGAAGGACTTTAGTGCACTTTCTTTCATGCAGGAGTGCCTGACATTTATTGATTAAAGTAACGTAAGCTGTAACTTCTCTTACCACCTTACTTTGCATACCATAACCAAGCACCTTCGGTTATAGGTAGTAATAGGCTGTTTTCACATAACATTAAGCCTAGAGTAGACGCACATTTATTGAGAGTTTGATAACCTATTATTGCATATAGAACTCTGGAGAGTATTTGTGTTCTTTGTTCACTGGGAATATACATCAGAGGTTGGATCTAGCGCTTTCCGTTGTAGCATTTATGCCATTACTAGTCCAATGAATAAGAGCCCTGATATATTTGAACCCCAGTCGCAACAAATGGCGACCTTACCTAGGATTTGGTGAACCTACATTTATTACCTTTGGATACCTTTGGATGTGTTCGCCGCTTTTCTAGCGGCACCAAGGAGCGCGACGCCCCTCGTTATGGGTGGTGATTTGGTGCAGTAGACTGTTTGAAGCGACAGCTCGCTCCCTTGCGAGGATGGGCTCGTCTGGCACTTTTTGCAGTTCGACATCTAGGGCTCTCTTGAAGTTGTCTAACGAGATGTCCCTCATGTCTCTTACTCGCCGTGGGAGTTTGTTGAAGAGACGTGGGCCTCTGTGTGATAACCAGCCCTCTCGCAGAGAGCCCATAGCACCCCTGTTATTCATCTGGGGTATTTCGCATTCCCAGCCTCTCCTATCACTGAATTTCATGACTATCGGAGTATGTAGGTTTGGTACTAAACCCTCTGCGATTTTCCATGTGTATATTATTAGGTAACGTTCTCTTCTACGTTCCAGTGAGTACAGATTCAGTGCTCTTAAACGCTCCCAATAGTGTAGATGTTTTATCGAACTTATATGCGAAGTGAAATTTCTTTGTACACTCTCTACGTCATTTATTTCACCTGCTTTGTATGGGGATGTTAATACGCTACAGTATTCAAGCCGCAGTAGCACTAGAGATTTGAAGAGCGTTATCATAGGCAATTCACCGCGTGTTTTAAAAGTACGCAGAATCCAACCCGTTAGACGTTTCGCAGCCGCCACTTTGACCTGGTTATGTACTTTGAAACCCGTATTTTCAGACATTAATACCCCAAGGTCTTTCACACTGTCTTTCCATTCTATTATGTGGTTAGATTCTGTTAAGTAATTTGTAATTTCTTTAACACCATTATTATCTCCGTACCGTATTAATTGGAATTTTTCCTCATTGAATTGCATGTTGTTTTCCCTGGTCCACTGGAACACTACATTCATGTCTTCCTGCAGTCGGCCCGTGTCCTCTTGTGTGTTTACTATCTTGCTTAATTTTGTGTCATCAGCAAAAGACGACACCGTACTGTGTCTGGTGTTGGTATCTATGTCGCAAATTAGTATGAGGAACAGAAGGGGTGCTAGCACTGTTCCTTGGGGCACTGAGCTTTTGACATCCGAAGGCTCAGAAGTGACTTGGTTTACTGCTACCGATTGTTTTCGGTTTACGAGGAAATTGTATATCCACCGTCCGATTTTCCCAGTTATACCTTTTGCTTTCAGTTTGTGGGCTATTATACCATGCTCACATTTATCAAATGCCTTAGCAAAATCGGTGTAAATGACATCCACGTTTTTCTTTTCATCTAGCGCTTTAAGAATTTTGTCATAGTGTTCCAAAAGTTGTGAGAGACATGATCTTCCCGCTCTGAACCCATGTTGGCCGGTGTTGTGTAGTTCATTTGTCTCCATGAATGTTGAAATTTTGCTTCGCAGGACTCGCTCGAAAACTTTAATGATGTGAGAGGTTAGAGCTACCGGGCGGTTGTTTTTTGGTAGTGCTTTACTCCCTCCTTTATGCAGTGGGGCAATTATTGCGTTTTTCAAGCTATCTGGTATGTCACCAGTGTCTAGACTCCTTCTCCACATTATAGCCAGGGGTTTTGAGAGGTTTTCCTTACATTTTTTCATTAGGATCGAATTCCATGAGTCCGGGCCTGGTGCCGAGTGGGATGGCATGTTGGAAATGGCCTCTTCTATGTCTTTTGGACCGAAATCAATATCCAGCATCTGAGGGGTTTCCGTGGGGGAGGTTTCCATGAAAAATATATTTTGGTCTCTGATGACTTGTTTCATCAGGCTCACTGAATGCCATTTCATACTGCCTGCTTAAGAGTTCGCTCATTTCCTTTTTGTCCCCTGTGAAAGAGCCGTCCCCTTTGCTCAGTGGGCCGATGTTTGATGTTGTTTTAGCCTTTTGTTTGGCATATGAAAAGAAGTATTTAGAATTTTCCTTTATACCTGCAATAGCTTTCCTCTCCTCTTCCATATGTTGTAGTTCATATGATATTCTTAGCCTTTGTTCAATTTCCACAATTTCTATATCTAATTCGACCTTTTGCCTATCCTGTAGATTTTGATGTATGCGTCTTTGTGTTAGTAATTTTCTTCTTCTGTACAGCCTCCTCCTTTCCCGATCTTGTTTGCTTCTTCGTTTTGTTTGTCTTGCAGGTATATGGTGGCTACAGATTTGGGTCATGGTTTCTGTTATTAAGACTAGACATTCTGCTGGTGTCAGGTTATCCATTAAATCTTCCCAGTCTATTTCTTCCATTTCTTGATTTACCTCTTCCCACCTAATGTTTTTGTTATTGAAGTTAAATTTACTGAAGGGGCCGGTTTTTGTTCTCAATTCTGAGGTTGTCTGTACACTTTCTAAGGTTGTTTTGATCTCAATTAATTTATGATCTGAGTATGTTGTGTCTGATATGTTAATGCTGTGTACTAGAGAGTCGTTGTTAGTGAAGACCAGGTCTAAGATATTGTTTTCCCGTGTGGGTTCAGCAATATGTTGGGTAAGACTAAAAAAATCACAAAGTTCAAAAAGCTCTCTCGTATTAGTATTTGCTTCTCCGGTGTTATTTGCCACTAACTGGTTTTCTAGATGTCTCCATTTAATGTTTGGTAGGTTAAAGTCTCCTAGCCATATAATATTTGGTGTTGGGTTCCCCAGGGTTTCCACTTCTGATTTTATTTTGTTGAGCTGGGTTTTGAATTCTTCTCGGGATGAGTCTGGAGGCCTGTATGTAACAATAACTGCTAAATTTAGGGATTCTATTTTAACTCCAAGTATTTCCACCACTTCATTACTGTTATTTAGGAATTCAGTACATATCAGTGAGTCATGTATGTACAAGGCTACACCTCCATGTGATCTATGCGTTCTGTCCGCCCTATGTAGGTTGTAACCAGGAATCCATACCTCACTATCTTCCTGATCTTTAATGTGAGTTTCTGTGAGAGCCTCAAATATAGCGTTTCCTTCTTCTAGCAGGCCCCTAATAAATGGTACTTTGTTCGTGGTTCTATTTTTTAGGCCTTGGATATTTGCAAACAAGATTGGGGAGGGATTGTTTGGAGTACTATGTGTACCTAATAGTCTTCGGGATGTATTGGCCACTCTTGGGAGGCTAGGAGGTGCTCGAGGTGTTCTATGTGCTCTTCCATCTCCCTCAGTCTCTTCATCTTCATCTGCCCTTTCCCTCCTTGCCTTTTTCCTCTGTCTCGTCCTCGCATAGCTAGAGAGTTTTTTGGGCTACCATTCGTGTTAGGTCTAGCATATCTCCAAGTCCCTTTAATATGAAAAGCTGGGCATTTCATATTGTAGCAGGTCTTGTTCTCAAGTGATGTCTTGCAAAGGGATGGGTGGTGGTATTTGCAGGTTTCACCAAATCTACATTTTCCATGACTGGTTATGTTGTTGCAAATTTTGGGATGAGCAAATCTACATGAATTCCCATTATATTCGCCCTTTTGACCAAAGTAGCACCTTCTTTCCAGGTGCAGGGAACATTTGTTGTTTTGGGGAATATTTTGCTTGGATCAGCAAGAATATTTTTTTTTGCAACATAGTATAGCCCTTGAGTATTTCCGAGAATTTTTGTGTGTATATTGAGGTATAAGAGTTTGGGGTGCTTCTTTTCTGAATATTGAGGTGGGAAATATTTGTGAGCATCATGTCTTATACCGGATCAGAGGAGAATGGAGACACAGTACGTCATGTCGAAACTGAGGAACAGCAGCATGATGAAATGGTTAATCAGGTGAACTGTGAGGAGGATGCTAGGATATTTTTGCAATGGCCTGTTACTGCCGAGCGGTTGGAGGGTGTGAATCGGTACGGTCTTCAATGCCTGGCCACAGCTATCGGTCATGCGGGTACTAGCAGCATGACCAGGGATAACTTGATAACGTGTGTACTGGGCAGTGTGACTGGTGAGCGAGATAGGTTGAGTGCTCAGAGCCCTTCGGCCATGCTTCCCCTACACTCGACTCCCAGCCATCCCAGTGGTTTGCCGACCCCGGGTACGCTTCCACAGATGGGTGGTGACTGGCAGGGTGGGTTGCCCCTGGGGGGACCACCGGTAATTTCAAACATTGTAGCACCTTCACCTCCTCAAGGGTTAACTCCAGAATTATTGCTTCAGCTCGAATTAGCTAAGCTTCAGCAGCAATTAGAATTAGCCAAGATAGAAGAGAGAAAAACTATCAGTCAAGCAAAAATCCAAGCTGAGTCGACTAGGTACTGTGCCGACAGGGACGTAGAGAAGTCATGAGTAGAGACAACGGGACAGCGACTTGGGGCTGGTAACCGTGCTCCTGATCAATCTCTCTCGCATTTATTGAAACTGGTTCCGGTGTTTGATGAGAGTGGTGTAACAGAATTTTTCACACGCTTTGAGAAGAAGTGCCAGGAACACCAGTGGCCAGAGAATAAATGGGCAGCACTTGTATCCTCTAGATTAATAGGCAAGGGTCTTAAAGCCTATGATGCGTTACCTTTGGAGTCATGTATTGTGTATGAGGATCTCAAGGAGGCTGTCCTGAGGGCTTACGAACTGCAACCAGAAACGTACCGTTTGAAGTTCCGGGATGTAACTAAGGGAAGAGATAGCACCTTTTTGGAACACGCCCGGGACTTGTCCGATGCTATGGGGAACTGGCTCCGATCTGAGAAGGTAACAACGTTTGATGGAGTTAAGCAGTTGATGATGTTGGAGCAGTTCTTTAAGAGCACAGGCGGTGATCTAACTTTGAACTTAAAGGAGAAAAACCCAAGAACTCTAGTAGAAGCAGCAGAAATGGCTGACCTACGGCTGTCATTGATTCGGGGTTGCGGGTCCTCACAGAAGTACGATGCAAGTGCTAGGGACCGTTATCCTCCCCCTCCCCGTAGCAATGACACATTTAAACAAAAGAGCAATGAAACTAAAACTGAATCCAAACCTTACACCACACCGTATGTGAAAAGTCAGGGGCCTTTTACATCACAGTATAAGCCGAAACCGAAATTTATGTGTTTTAGGTGCCACCAGGAGGGTCATAAGGCAAATGAGTGCCCTAGTCGACCTCCTCCGGCAGCCGTGTCTTTTGCTCACGGCATTGGAGTGTTCAAGAGGACATCGGAGTTTGTTAGAGGCATTTCTTCCGAGGTAAATACACTGCCAGTGCAGAAGGATCCGGAAGGCTTATTCCCTGTCCGTGATGCCGTTAGTGACCACAGGGGACTCGGTTGTGTGGAGTGGGGGGGGTAGAAGACATGAGGTGAGACTTTTGCGGGACACTGGGGCATCGCAAACATTGTTGAGAAATTTCACTGGTAAACCTGTCAATACGGCGCGGGTAGTTGTGGTTCAGGGAGTTAATGCAACAAGGTCATACCCGCTTGTAAGAATGAAGGTGGAAGTTGATGGTGTGACTCGTGACCTGGATGTAGGAATTGTGGAGAAGTTACCTGTTGGGGGCGTCGACCTCCTTCTCGGCAACGACTTTGCGGGACCTACTTCTGAGGCTCCACCCTTGGTCGTTGCCGAGAAGCCGGCCGACGTGAGTAGGGAGGAGCAGGAGTGGGTTGAGAAGTGTCCGGTGCAGCCTATGGCGTGTGTTGTCACCGGTGTAGTGACTAGCGTCTCGGACTTCCACCCAGAAGGCCCGGGTTCGCGCCCACGCTCGGCGCATTAAAGATTTTTCACAAGCACTGAGTCGTTACCATCCCTCATGAGCAAAGGGATGGGGTAGTAGTACAGGACCCCAATGGAAATACCCCTAATCGGCCTTATTGAGCTATCCTTAGCTAGCTTAGCATGCGCTAGCTTTAAGAACTATTATTTTTATTATTATTATAACAATCTTTAGATCAGCGGAGGAAGGGTACCGAGAAGGGGTTGAAAGTTGATGCGGTTGAGAGTTTAGTATCAACGGACCTTCTCGGGGACTCATTATTAGGACCACATTTCGAGTCTGGAGAAGACCCAGTAACTGTTCCTGAAAAGGCAGAGGATGGGCTTAAAAAGACGAAAGAGTTGAAGGAGGACAGTGATGCACAGTCGGGAGATGTAGCGGTAAGGTACCCTGACGCGTACCCTATGAGAAATGGGTCGGCGAAGACGGTGGTCCGAAGCTTGCTGGTGTATTTTTCCCGGTATGGTTATCCGCAGGGGATTCAGTCAGTCCAGGGACCCAACTTCACTTCTAGCCTCTTTGTTCAAGCAATGCCGCAGCATGGGATTGTTGGGGTTGTGTCATCTGCGTATCATCCGGAGAGCCAGGGTGTGTTAGAGCGATGGCACTCAGCCTTGAAATCTGTGCTTCGTTGTTGTTGCTTTGAGAGTGGGAAGGATTGGGATCTTGGCCTGCCATGTGTTTTGTTTGCTGTGCGGGAGGTACCTGGGGAGAGTTTGGGATTCAGCCCTAATGAGCTCGTCTTTGGACACTGTGTCAGAGGGCCTCTCCATATGGTTGAAGAAGTATGGGAGGGCGCAGAAAAACCTTGTTCTATGCTCAAGTGTGTCCTCAACAGTCGAGAACGGATGTTGCGCAGTCAGGAGTTGGCTGGCCGTAATTTGACTAGCTCTCAGGCCCTCAGGAAGGACAGGTACGACCTCAAGGTTGAACTCAGGGAGTTTCACGTGGGTCAGGAGGTGTTGATTCTACTGCCCCTTGTAGGTCACCCCTTATCCGCGAAGTACGCTGGACCTTATAGGGTGGTGGAGGAGCTATCAGACCTGGATTACTTGGTAGGCACTCCAGACAGACGGAAGCGCAATCAGTTATGTCATGTTAATCTCGTGAAGGAGAATGGGAGGCACCCCCCTGAGCCTCTCACTGTGCCTGTGATGACGTTTAGCAGTCAAGGTGGAGAAGGAGAATGGGACAGTCAAGCTCAGGTGGAGGATACCTGGAAGGATAAGAAATTCAAATGGGCGCCTGAGTGTGAGAAGGCGTTTGGAGTAGTGAAACACCTGTTGTGCACTCACCCGATCCTCAGGGCCCCTGACTTTCGCTTACCTTTCCAACTAGCAACGGATGCTAGTGGTGTGGGGGCTGGTGCCGTCCTTGTGAAAAAGGACGATGATGGGCTGGAGCATCCTGTTAGTTTATGCTCGGAGAAGTTCAATTCGGCCCAGGGGAGCTGCTCTGTTGTCGAGGAGGAGCTGCTGGCGGTTGTGCTTGCGCTGGGGCATTTCGAGGTCTATGTTCCAGCCTATGGTCCGGTCGTTGTAGTTTACCCAGATCATCACCCTCTCAAGTTCTTGGACCAGTTTCACAATCGGAATATGAGGCTGACCAGGTGGTCACTAAGGTTATTGGTATAAAACCTGGACATACGCCATATTGCAGGTTGTGACAACGTGGTTGCAGATTGTCTTTCAAGGGTATATGATCCTGGGTAGATTGACACACGGGTAGCCTCCTGCTTTAGTTTGAATAGTATTTTGCGCTTGTTGCTTGTTGGCTCGCGGTTGTAGCCCAGCATATTGGGTCGTAAAGCAGGAGTTGAGTGTTTGGTATAGAAGAAAAAACTAGGCTTGCCCCTATAGTGCAGCCGAAATAAACAAATTAAAAACATGAAAAATCAAATAAAAACTCTTTCTTTGATAGTTGAATTTTTTCAGTATGTTATAGCAGTAATTCTGAGTTGCACTCCTCTCAGAATGCTGGGCTAGAGAAGCTCACTCTTGAGGAGCATAACTACATATGATTTAACCTATTGTGTTGGGGAAGGTTATAATTTTGTAAAATGTTTTGTTGAGAACTGTGCCGGATATTTTACTGCCGCTGGGTGATGGGAAGTAGAGATATAGCATGGGTTCTAACAATCAGATTTTTGTGAGCCTTGGGCCTCTGAGAAAAATGTTGGGGGGGTGTGACGTTAACCACTCCGTTAGAACCGCATGGCTTGTCCTACAGTGACTCGCTAGGATCGCCAGGGCAGTGGATGTGGCTACAGTTGATGTATTATTGTGTGCTATATTTCATATGAAAGCTTGTGTCATGGGCAGTCCAGAAAGGCTCTTTGTTTTTGCCCATGTCAAGGCTTTATATATTTAATTGCAAAGTATATGTTTTATCATTAAGTAGTAATGATAGGATTTGAGAGAGAGAGAGAGAGTAGAACAGAGTGAGAGGAGGCGCGTAGTGTTTTGCTATACTCGATGACGTCATAGCTGGCTGGCCTCGTGGGGATTCGTTGAGGGAGTTTTTTACCATGCTGTGTGACGTCATGTTTGGCTGGCTTCTTTAGTATTGGCTGAAGGACTTGTTACCGCTTTTTTCCCACGCGGCTCGACCTAGTGCTAGTATATATACAGCTCCCTCGCCACTTTCTCTCTCAGATCTGGTTTCTAGAACGCATCCCTCTTTTCCCTTTGATATCTGTCTCCCTCTCTGCACCTGAGAACCTTTTCCTCTGCCTATCTCTCTCATTTTCCATATCTTTCACCACCTTTTATTAACATTATATCCCCTCTGGTTAACTCTGCATAATCAGCTTAATGCTGGCCAGTTGTATTGTGCGTTAATGGAATAGGTGGGGCGTTGTTAGGATGGATTAGGTCATGGCTAATTGGTAGGAAGCAGAGAGTCAGCATAAATGGTACCAAGTCAGAATGGGGAGCAGTCAAAAGTGGTGTCCCCCAGGGATCGGTATTAGGTCCCCTGTTGTTTCTTATATACATAAATGACCTAGATTTAGGTATAACTAGTAGGATAAGTAAATTCGCAGACGATACTAAAATAGGGAGATCAATTGATTCAGATAGCGATATAGAGTGCCTCCAAAGGGATCTAGATACCTTACATGCATGGTCAGTAAATTGGCAGATGAAGTTTAACATTGACAAATGCAAGGTATTAAAGATAGGGAAGATGCAAACAAATGTTAAATATAAACTAGCTAATTTAGAATTAGAAAATTCAGACTGTGAGAAAGATCTAGGTGTGTTTGTTAGCAATGATTTGAAGCCTAGAAAACAGTGTATAAGCGTTCGTAATAAGGCAAACAGGATTCTCGGGTTCATCTCTAAGAGTGTGAGTAACAGAACTGCTGATGTTATCTTAAAACTTTACTTGTCATTAGTGAGACCCCATATGGATTATGCTGTCCAATTTTGGTGTCCTTATTACAGAATGGACATAGATTCATTGGAGAGAGTACAGCATAGAATGACAAAAATGATCCATAATATTAGAAATCTTTCGTATGAAGAAAGGTTGAAGAAATTAGGTTTACATTCGTTAGAGAGACGCAGAGTTAGAGGGGATATGATAGAGGTGTTCAAGTGGGTTAGTGGGATTAACAAACGGGACATGACAAATGTACTAAAGCTCAGTGATAGCGAAAGAACTCGTACCAATGGTTTCAAATTAGATAAATTTCGTTTCAGAAAAGATATAGGCAAATATTGGTTTGGTAACAGTTGTAGATGGGTGGAATGGACTACCAAGTGCTATAGTGGGATCTAAAACTGTAGGGAGCTTTAAGATAAAATTGGATAAGCATATGGACGAGAAGGGTTGGGTGTGAAGGGGGATCAGCCGGGTTGGGCCAATCAGCGCTCTGCAGACCCCCATAATCCTGCGTTAATCTCTAACCGTTTTGGTAAGATGATCCTCAGGGTATTAGAGTGTGAAGCCTATAATTGGGCTTTGTAATTGAATTGGGGTTGTGTGGGACAGGGATATGCCTTGCTTAGGCCAATCGGCTTTCTGCAGACTCCCATTTTCTTATGTTCTTATGTTCTTATGTTAAGGTCTGATATAACCTATGTATGTTAGTTGTTAAGATAAGTTGATCACGAAGCATTGGTTAGCATTCATATAGTTTAGTACCGCTTCCTATAATTATTAGTGTTCTGCTGGATTAGATAATGCTAGACTAGGAGTCTGATATTATAAGGTATTGTTTCCTATGAGTGCTGGCTTTAGTTAAAAGCTGCACGACATACCTGAGAACTGGAGTTGATTGAGTAAATTCTAGTCAGTGTGCCATTGAGAGTAGAGCATGCACGAATGAGGGCTTTTTGCCTATACCATTCTGCACTGTTCTAAGCTCGTTGTTTGTCTTTGAGGTACGCCAGAAGAACGCTTAATACTTCGGTATTAAGGTTTCTCAAGAGAGCTACCCTTCATTATAACGTAATATTTGACGCACAGACTTGAGATTTGCACTAGGCTATGCGGCATGCCATGCGCACCAGTATATCATATCATTGACTCTAGCTAGACTTTATCAGTCATAGTAGACATTAAGTATATTAACCCAATTACTCTTTTTATGCATACCCGTTTATGATTACACAAGCATTTCGCAGCCTAGTTTGATGTATGGAGACACAAACTACTTAGGCTCTTTTTGTTGATAGGAATACTGCATTGTCGTGGTGACTATTATTGTTGTAGCGTTTAGGATATTCTTGGCCCCGACTGCATTACATATATATCCTGCCTTTTGTGTGCATAGCCTGCACGAGCATTGTTCCGCTGCCGGCCTTTTTGGGTTCCATTTCCGATTCGAGCATCTTGATAGCATCTAACATTTAAAGAAGATTCCTTGTTGGTGTTGAAGGACTTTAGTGCACTTTCTTTCATGCAGGAGTGCCTGACATTTATTGATTAAAGTAACGTAAGCTGTAACTTCTCTTACCACCTTACTTTGCATACCATAACCAAGCACCTTCGGTTATAGGTAGTAATAGGCTGTTTTCACATAACATTAAGCCTAGAGTAGACGCACATTTATTGAGAGTCTAATAACCTATTATTGCATATAGAACTCTGGAGAGTATTTGTGTTCTTTGTTCACTGGGAATATACATCAGAGGTTGGATCTAGCGCTTTCCGTTGTAGCATTTATGCCATTACTAGTCCAATGAATAAGAGCCCTGATATATTTGAATCCCAGTCGTAACAACACTTAAAAATTAACACCTTGAAAACTACACAGATGATCAAAGGCATGTTTGTGTAGTTGGGTGAGGCTCGCAATTCCGAACGTTTTGGCACCAACAGGATAGAAATTGGTGGAATAGTTTGGCCGCAGCATTGAAAATTGTCTATTCATTAATTACTTTAAAACCGTGTGAGGTACCCACACAACGTTTTCAGTCTTCAGTCTATAGGCTTCCCCGCATCCCCTAGTTTTGCTTAATAATAGTTATATTAATCATTCAGATCCATAATTTTTTGTAATTTAACTCTCTCAAAATAGTTAGAGTCCCTACGAATTACAGCTATTATTTAACCAACCTACCTATACATACCTACCCTACCAAATAATAATGATAATTCAAATTTATTTTTGGTGAATAGCAGAGTATTGGCTAAGGTTTTTAACAATTCCTCCCATTGCCAAATGCTTACTTAAACATTTAAAAGGGGAGGCTGAACCAAGGGGCTGAACCTTGAAATAAAAATTAAATGTAGTTTTCTTCTAAAATGCTTCTTTCAACATAGGAGAATAGCATAGGAGGGCAAAAGAAAACATATTGCATCCATAACCCCCCTGAACAGGAAGGAGTTCAACCACACCCCCCAATCAACAAAATTTGTTCCCTTCAGCCCAATTTTTTATTTGTGTTGTTTGTCTAAAAGGCTTCCGTAAACAATAGAAACTATCATATGAGGGCATAAACACCCATATGACATCCCTAGGCCCCCCCCCAAGGCCCCAAACATCATGGATTTATATAAACATCTTTGGTAAGTCTTCTGTTGAGCCAATGTTCCTAGATTATTTACATAAGTATCCCATGTAACTTTGTTTTCTCTAACAGCTTAGTAATAGAGAATGTCTCTGTGACGCCTTGTGACGCCTTGTGACGTCTCGGCCCGTGATTGGCCGACCTTCGCGCCCTTGCGGGCTCCTGTGTAACTAACCTCCTCTATGAGGGTTCCCAGGAGCTGTTCTCCTCAGGACAGGCTTGGTGCGCGTGCTTCTAACATCCCCTTGCATACTCTCTTCCGATCACCCCCTGTACCACTGTTTCTCTCACTCGATTCTCTCTTTCCATACTCTAATCTTTATTAACTGCACAACACTCCCCTTGGGTTCTGCATACGGTTTCCATAGCCGGCCCATTGTATTGCATGCGCCGTCCTCTGAGATATTTACATGTACTTAGAATAGGTTTGAGGGTTCTTAGGTAGTATAGGTTAAGAACTCTGTGTGTCTCCATTATTGATTTAGTGTTTCTGCTCTTTTATTTAATGCTAGACTGGGATAAGGTAACTGTAGTCGTTGTCTCCGATGTGTGTACGGTTTGTTTATACCTACACAACTTCGACCGGTCCTGTGGTAGCCTGGGTTGTCTTTTCGGCTGCATCCTTTGCGAGTGCAGCATTGTGTTGACTGAGGGTTTTGGCCTGTACCAGTTTCACACTTTGCTGCCTCTTTGCTTGTCTTTAGAGGGTCGCCAGGATAGAACCAGATACTTGTGATCTGGATCTATCAAGAGAGCACCCTAGTCAATTAACGTAACTTAAAGGATGCAGTCTTAAGGACATCGCTAGGCTACGAGCCTGTCTTGCTCAACCCCAGTTCCTTACCTAGAGTATCCCAGCTAGACATTATTAATCGAGTAGACACTTGTTAATATTTAATATAAGCTCTTTGATATGTACGCATTATTATTCACAGCATTTATTAGTCTAGGTTGTTGCTGAGCCGCACAACCATAGCAGACTGTTTCGTTGATGAGGAAGTACTTCTTTTAGTGTCGAGCATTGCTACCATTGCACATTTATAGTATGCTCGTGTCAGTTAACATTATATATCCTATCTTTTAGTGTATTCGATTTACACGTGTGGTGTCCTGCCTCCTGCCTTTATATAGTTTAAGATATGACATCTTATGAGCATCAGACTTTCTTCAGAAGTTTCCAGGTCTATGCTGTAGGACTATACTTCACTTTCTTTCAGATAGGAGTGAAGAGTTTCTTGTTGTTTAGAGTAACTGTAGAGGCATCTTTTTATTGTATTAAATCTTGCAGTGATTTAATTGATTTTTCCATAGATTCCTTTTTATGCATTTTAACGTAACTTGCATCTTGTTTGTTATCAGGCTATACCAGTGCAGGTTAGCCTGAAGTAGGGTACATTTATGTACTCGCAGTACATAATATCGCAGATATTATGTTATCGCAGATTAACCCTGGAGGGTATAGGTGTTTTTGTTCGCCGGCATATAAGTTCGAGGGTTTGGATCTAGCGTACCGTTGTTGCATAGTGCCCTATTACTAGTCCAATCATTAAGTGCCCTTGTTTTATTCGTAGTCCCGCTCGTAACAAATGGCGACCTTGCCTAGTATCTTATCTTAGTCGTCATACCAAATGAACTAAGAAATAATTGCAGGATTTTTGGACATTTGTTTTTTGAGGAATATTTTGGACACGTTGGAATTTTTTTTGGCAACGTAGTATAGCACTTGAGTTGTCTTCAAGCATTTTTTTCGAGTGAATAGTGCTACATGAGAGTTTAGTTTTTTTTTTTTTTATAAACGTTGAGGATTTCCGGTGGACACTATGTCGAACGACGGATCGGTGCACAGTGAGGACACAGTACGGGAAGCAGACTCTGAAGTGCAGCAGCTGGGTTTGTTAGAAGGCATTAGAGTAGTAACAAGTGAGGAGGATGCAAGGGAGTTTCTGGAGATGCCTATTACTGTTGACCGGGTGTCGGGGATTGATCGGTATGGTCTCCAGTGTTTGGCCACGGTCATGGGGCATGTTGGCACTAGCAGCATGACGAGAAGTGACCCGGTGGCCTGTGTGCTCGGTGGGGTGCGTGGGGCTTCGGGTGGAGCGGGAGCTGGGGCACCTTCGGCCCAGCCCCCATTCCACTCGACTCCTACCATGGCGCCCCCTCGGGCTCCGGATCCGGGTACGTTCCCGCAGGCCGATGCACGCTGGCGGTTGGGTATGCCTCTAGGTGATTCAAGGGGTGGGTCCCCGATAGTAGCATCCCCTCCTCAATGTTTGTCTGCCGAGATGTTGTTTCAGCTCGAACTCGCCAAATTTAACCAGCAGGCTGAGCAACGAAAGCATGAGGCTGAGCTTGAGCAACGAAAGCATGAATCTGAGCTGGAGATGGCTAATCAGCAGCGGGAATCTGAGCTTGAGATGGCTAAGATTCAGCAGCAGCAGCGGGAAGCTGAGCTTCAGGTTGAGGCTACGAAGTACTGTGCAGACAGAGATCTTGAGAAGTCTCAGGTGGAGTCGACAGGGCAGCGTCTCGGTTCTGGGAATCGAGGTCTTGATCAGTCTTTATTGCACCTTCTTAAGTTAGTCCCTGCATTTGACGAGTCGGGTGTCACCGAGTTTTTCCTGCGTTTTGAGAAGAAGTGCCGGGAGCACCAATGGCCCGAGGTTAAGTGGGCAGCCCTTGTTTCCTCTAGGTTGGTTGGCAAAGGACTCGAGGCATATGATGCGTTGCCCTTGGAGTCTTGCATCGATTATGAGGTACTGAAGGAAGCTGTTCTGCGGGCGTACGAGTTACAACCAGAGACATATAGGTTGAAGTTTCGGGGTGTTACGAAGGGTCGTGAGTGCACTTTTCTAGAACATGCCCGGGAACTGTCTGATGCTTTGAGAAATTGGCTGAGGTCAGAGAAGGTGACGACGTTCGAAGAGCTTGAGCAGTTAGTCCTTCTAAAGTAATTTTTTAAATGCCCATGCGGCGACCTGACTTTGAACCTCAAAGAGAAACAACCTAAAACTCTACAAAAGGCAGCTGAGTTGGCTGACCTGAGATTATCGCTGATTCGTGGGTGCGGGTCTGCACAACGGACCGATGCAGTTAACAAGGGGCGCAACACTCCACCCCCCCGAGTCAGTGATGCAACATTTAATAATGAGTGTAAGAGCAATGATACTAATTATGATCACAAACCAAAAACCGTTTCGTTTAAGAAAGGTCAGGGCCCTTCCCCACCTTAGGGGAAGTCCAAGGGTGAGGTAGAGTGTTTTAAGTGTCATAAAAAGGGGCATTTTGCACGTTCCTGCCCTAGTAACCAACCTACAGCAGTCGTGTCTTTGGCTAGAAACATTGGGGTGTCTCTGAGGTCTTCTGCGTTTACCCGGGGTGATATGTCAGATGCGGGGGCACAGCCAGTGAAGGAGTGTCCGGAAGGCTCGAAACCTGTCCGCGATGATTTTTGCGACCATAGAGGGCGTGGCTGCGTGAGTTGGGCTGGTTGCAAGCATGGGTTGGAGTTGTTGCGTGATACAGGTGCATCCCAGACTCTGATGAAAATCTTTACAGGCAAATCTATAAACGCGGCACGGGTAGTTGTGGTGCAGGGTATTAATGCTACACGGTCATACCCGTTGGTTCGAGTGGAGCTGGAGGTTGATGGTGTGACACGAGAGATAGATGTTGGAATCGTAGAGAAACTGCCAGTAGAGGGCGTCGACCTTCTTCTCGGCAACGACTTTGCTGTGCCTACTTCTGAGATTCCACCCTTAGTCGTTGCCGAGAGGGCGGCCGACGTGAGTAAAGAGGGGCAGGAGTTGGTCGAGAGGTGTCAATTTTTTTTTTTTTTTTTTTCTATATTCCAACTTACTTCCTCTCGGGCATAGGCTGAGAGCCTTAACATTCACCGCTTTACAATGAACAGTGAAGCCCGTGAGGTCTTGTTCCAGTCTAGGGAGTGAGACATGTGAAGCACGTAGAGTACAACGAGCACCTGCCATCTTGCCTTCACATGAGGCACGGTGCTCACTCATGGCCCGAAACGACCCCATCTCTGAAGCCACCTCGTTCCCGTGCTTCACTGTCTCACCCTCTACACTCGGACTCTCACACTTACACACACAACGCCACATGTTGAGCAGATAACTCACCAGGCATTGCACCCCTATAGCATATTTTGAATATGGGCATATTCATACAGTGCTATTTAATCAGGGAATAATGAGGGTATTTTATTGACGTTTCGGTGGGCTTGTGGTATTGCACTGATACTAGGTACAGCACAAATTCCATCCCAATAATATCTTCCCATTGATACATCGGGATTTGAACCCGGGACCTTTGGATTACCAGGCCAGTGGCAAGACCACTCCACCACACCTCCCAGCAGATGACGTGTGATGACACCCGATCTCGTGCATCTAAGGTGTCTCAGCCTATTCCTCAGTCTCTAGACCAGCGGAGAAATGGTCGGAGGGAGAAAGCTAAAGTTGGGAGAGGTTTTGTGAGTTTTGATCCAGCGGCTCTTCTTTGCGACTCGGTACTTGACCCAGAGATGAGCTCCGGAGTGGCCCTAGAACCTGTCACCCCTAGTGACATGGTTGGGCGTGATGGCACTCCGCGACAGAGTAGTTCCCAGGTGGAGGAGAGTTGTGGGAATGGGGCTATTGAACACGAGGATGGGGAAACATGTCATGTGAACCTGTTAAAGGAGTTTGTGAGGCAACCACCTGAGCAGCCTACTGTCCCTGCGTTGGTCTGCAGCGGCCAAGGTGGAGAAGGAGAGGGGGGCAGTGGGGCACAGGTGGAGGAGAGTTGGGATTGTCATGTCTCGGCGGAGCAGTGGGCGGGGGACACGAGTCTGGTGGCTGCGGAAGTGCTAGAGCACCTACCTGAGCAGCAGTGTGCAGCGTTCCAGCACCGGCTGGCAGGTTACTTGAGTGTTAGTAGACCGTTAGCCTCGTTGTTTCGGTGGTTCAAGGTGGGCGACGAGGCTTTGGCATGGTTGCCAGGTCAGGGTCGACCCATGGCTGCCAAGGGTGGTGGTCAGAATGAGGACATTGAGCAGATTGGTGAGGTGAGCTGTGGAGTGGATGTGCCCGGTCGTCGCATAGCCTCCCAAGGCTGCTCTAGTCGAATGCAACAGCCCTACCATAGACCGACTGTATCTGGCCATGTCGCTGAAGGCGGTGATGCTGCGCAGGCAGATGTAGTCGCAAGGAATGCGGGGGTGCGCATGTACGGTATCGGCGGGGAAGACTTAGCAATTATGAACTATGGGAGTGACTGCACAGGTGGTACTGATTGTCCCTCTCATGACCTGGCTGTTCTAGGGACGAAGGTGGAGAAGGAGGGAGACTTTAGTTTAGAAGCTGCGGTCTCGGCTGGGTTGTGCGAGGGCACTAGGCATGTTGTTCTTCGAGATAAGTTACAACCTCTTGTTCCTGAGCGCCAAGAGAAGTTGTTTACTAGACTATGGCAGTACGTCCGCATGTTTGTTGCTTCTCCAGGCCTGATGTATGGGGTAGAATCCGACATGGATGCTGGAGACCGTGCAAGGCTCAAGTTAGTTCACTTCCGTATAAATCCTGCTCAACAGTCTGTCGTGAAAGCAGAGCTAGACTGCATGTGGATAGGGGGTCTGAGGGATAAAGGATGTCGTGAGTGGCCGTTGCCAGTGAGTTTGCAACCTGAGTTGAGTGGCAAGATCTGTGTGTATGTTGATTGCAAGAGTGTGGGTGCATTATCCCTGGCAGACGCCTGTCCATTACCTAGAGTTGACGACACCATAGACCGCATCGGGGCTGCCTCGCTCATCACGAAGGTGGAACTAGTGAAAGGTTATTGGTAGGCCCCGTTGCCGGAGAGAGCGAAGAGAAGTGCCAGTCTTGTGATGAACTGGGCAGTTTATCAGTGTTGGGTGTTGTTTTGCTGCCGGAACACAAGTTGGATGTGTGGCATGTTAAGGGCACTGATAATGTTTTGGCTGATTGTTTGTCACGGGAGGGTTTGTTTGAAGGAGAACCCTCGCCGTTCAGTCAGTGTGTGTTGAGAGTGGAGAAAAACCAGGCTTGCCCGTGTAGAGCAGCCGTAAAAAACAACATTAAAATTAAATACAAAAAATCACATAAAACTCTTTCTTTTTTATAGTTAATTGTAAGTTGCCAATGTTATAGCTAAAGTCCTAAGTTGAGCCTGTCTTTCACTTAGTAGGTTGGGCTCTGTGAAGCTCACTCAGGGAGCATAGCAGGCAAAAATTATACTATTGTGTTTGGGAGGGGTTATAAGATTTTCTTTATGCTAATATGTTGTTTTAGTTTAAGATTGAGCTTTGCATTTCATTTCTGGTGGAGTGGCTAGGTGTGGCGGGTCTTGTCGGCATTCTGCCTTGTCAGATATGGTGCTCGCCTAATGTTGAGCGTCCCATATCTTGGGAGGGGTGTGACGTCTACCAGCGTTGGCAGCATCGCCTCTCGTTAGCCACTAGCGCTCGCCAGGGACATCAAAATGGGCTACAGTAATCAGAGAATGTTGTTCTTTCTTTCCTAGTAATCGCATTGTCACAGACAGTCCAGTGGTGGTCTTTGTTTTCGTCTGTGACAAAGGGAAGTATTTTATATCATTAATAGAATATAAGATGCATTGTGTAAAGTTAAGGAGAAAGAGCGATGTAAGCAGCGTGGTGGTAATATGTGTACTCACCTAATTGTAGTATACAGGATTTGAGCCTAAGCTCGTGTTGTCCTGTCTCTCTCTCTACATTTATCCAATTTTGCTTTAAAAGTTTGGATATTTCTTGCTCCCACCACCTCCCCATCCAACTTATTCCAACACTCAATGCTTCTATACGGGAAGCTGAACTTTCTTACATCAGACTTACATATAACTTTCCTCAACTTACAATCATGACCCCTGGTTCTTCCCTCGTCCCTCACCACAAAATCTCCCTTGTCGATCTTCTCAAAACCTTTCACACACTTAAACATCATGATCATGTCACCTCTCTCTCTCCTCTCCCTCAGCGTTGGCAGCTTTAGCCTCTCCAATCTCTCCTCATAAGGTAGGTCTCTAAGGCTAGCTATCATCTTAGTGGCAACTCTCTGAACTCTTTCCAGTTTTTTATTATGTTTTATAAGGTGTGGAGACCACACCACTGCTGCATACTCCAGTCTTGGTCGTATTATTGTCCCTATTATTTTTGCTAACATCTCTTCATCTAAATAATTCAGAGCTATTCTCATGTTAGTCAACACTCCATAGGTTTCACCAGTTATTTTATTTATATGCTGTTCAGGTGACAAGCTGTCTGCCACAACTACCCCTAGGTCTTTTGCTTTCACAGCTTTACTAATTATTTCATCTCCTATTTTATATCCCCAAGAAGGTCTATATTTACTTTTTCCCATCTCAAGAACCTGACACTTACTCGTGTTGAATTCCATTTTCCAAGTTTGACTCCACTCATATAACTTATCTAGATCTCTCTGTAATTCTTCACAACTACTCCTACTTGTAATATGCTTCATTAGTTTTGCATCATCAGCAAACATAGATATATATGAGTCTATTCCCATTTGAAGGTCGTTGATGAAAACCAAAAACATGATTGGGGCCAACACCGATCCTTGAGGCACTCCGCTTTTTACCCTTTTCCACGAGGAGAACTTTCCTTTTATTACTGTTCGCATTTCCCTCCCAATTAAATAGTTTTCCATCCACTTTAATAATACTCCCTCAACCCGTGTGTGTGTGTGTGTATGTATGTGCTGCCTCCCTCGCTCGGAGGAGTTTTCCCTCTCGCGCGCGGGCTTTCCCGCGCCCTTGATTGGGTGGCGGATCCTGGCGCGTCCTAGGGACGCCTGCTGCCTTGTGACATCTCGGCCCGTGATTGGCCGACCATCGCGCCCTTGCGGGCTCCTGTGTAACTAACCTCCTCCATGAGGGTTCCCAGGAGCTGTTCTCCTCAGGACAGGCTTGGTGCGCGTGCTTCTAACATCCCCTTGCATACTCTCTCCCGACCACCCCCTTTACAACTGTTTCTCTCACTCGATTCTCTCTTTCCATACTCTAATCTTTATTAACTGCACAACACTCCCCTTGGGTTCTGCATACAGTTTCCATAGCCGGCCCATTGTATTGCATGCGCCGTCCTCTGAGATATTTACATGTACTTACAATAGGTTTGAGGGTTCTTAGTTAGTATAGGTTAAGAACTCTGTGTGTCTCCATTATTGATTTAGTGTTTCTGCTCTTTTATTTAATGCGAGACTGGGATAAGGTAACTGTAGTCGTTGTCTCCGATGTGTGTACGGTTTGCTTATACCTACACGACTTCGACCGGTCCTGTGGTAGCCTGGGTTGTCTTTTCGGTTGCGTCCTTTGCGAGTGCAGCATTGTGTTGACTGAGGGTTTTGGCCTGTACCAGTTCCACACTTTGCTGCCTCTTTGCTTGTCTTTAGAGGGTCGCCAGGATAGAACCAGATACTTGTGATCTGGATCTATCAAGAGAGCACCCTAGTCAATTAACGTAACTTAAAGGATGCAGTCTTAAGGACATCGCTAGGCTACGAGACTGTCTTGCTCAACCCCAGTTCCTTACCTAGAGTATCCCAGCTAGACATCATTAATCGAGTAGACACTTGTTAGTATTTAATATAAGCTCTTTGATATGTACGCATTATTATTCACAGCATTTATTAGTCTAGGTTGTTGCTGAGCCGCACAACCATAGCAGACGGTTTCGTTGATGAGGAAGTACTTCTTTTAGTGTCGAGCATTGCTACCGTTGCGCATTTATAGTATTCTCTTGTCAGTTAACATATTATGTCCTATCTTTTAGTGTATTCGATTTACACGTGTGGTGTCCTGCCTCCTGCCTTTATATAGTTTAAGATACGAGCATCTTATGAGCATCAGACTTTCTTCAGAAGTTTCCAGGTCTATGCTGTAGGACTATACTTCACTTTCTTTCAGATAGGAGTGAAGAGTTTCTTGTTGTTTAGAGTAACTGTATTGAGGCATCTTTTTATTGTATTAAATCTTGCAGTGATTTAATTGATCTTTCCATAGATTCCTTTTTATGCATTTTAACATAACTTGCATCTTGTTTGTTATCAGGCTATACCAGTGCAGGTTAGCATGAAGTAGAGTACATTTATGAGCAGTTAAGGATACCCCGTTATCGCAGATTAACCCTGGAGGGTATAGGTGTTTTTGTTCGCCGGCATATACGTTCGAGGGTTTGGATCTAGCGTACCGTTGTTGCATAGTGCCCTATTACTAGTCCAATCATTAAGTGCCCTTGTTTTATTCGTAGTCCCGGTCGTAACAAGGAATACCCCCGGACACGACGATCACCTCATATGAAGGCCCACGGATCCGGAGGGTTAAGGTGGGTCACCGGCTGGTTTTTATCTTTCTTTCTTTTTCTCTCTATCCCTGGCTTGTATCCATTCAGCCCCATTCAGCTAACTGTTTTAAGATGTTTATCCCCATCCAGGGGGTTGATTTCTTCCTGGCGAGCCATAGCGAGCAAGCATTGTATGGCAAAATCTGGCTTTGCCGGAGAAATGTTTCTATCGAAAAATTTACAAATTTAGCTTGCTGTCAAAACAAACATATATATATGCTGGCTTGCTACCGCTCGCCAGGAAAATATTGACACCTGGATGGGGGTAAGCATCTTAAAACAGTAGGCTTAATGGGGCCGAATGGATACAAGCCAAAGAGAGAGGGAGAGAAAGAGAAAAAAAGCGAGCTGGGTTCCCTTAATTAGGATCATATAAATGAGGGCTAAAGCAGCAAATCCGGAACAGGGGTCCACAAAAAGGTTATGATTATCTCGTTACAACCCGTTTTCTCCTTGGGATATGCTTGACCGCAAGGGGAACTATTATATTTGGCAGTACAGTCATGCTCAATATTCGGACCCTACCTCCGTTCTTCATAAAGTAGAAAGCGAAAGTTTAGATACTTTTTTACGGTTGGGCCTCAGTAAGGATTCTTCTAGCACCATTTGGGGCACTTGGGTATTAAAGGTAGCGTCAACGAACTTGACAATAATCTTGACCCCTGACCTCTCTGTAACTCAAAAGGGCCTTGAGCAAACTGGCTGTAAGTATCCACACCTATTTCCTGGTGGACTCTTCCCAAATCATAGACACGTCAGCCCGACTGCTTTCATTAATTTCGAGTTATATAAAGTTATATGTCAAATTCGCTGAAGCTACACATAGATTGGTATTGAATTGAAATTATTATTGATGACGTAAATTACTGAGCCAAGCCCTTCTGTGACCTCAGCATACGTCAGGGGAAAGTATAAGTGACAGAAAAAGTAAGAATATAGGAGAGGAAATATATTTTGAACGCAAGACACGTAACAAAATAAAGACCGTAGGTGTTGATAAGAGAGAGAGAGAGAGAGAGAGAGAGAGAGAGAGAGAGAGAGAGAGAGAGAGAGAGAGAGAGAGAGAGAGAGAGAGAGAGAGAGAATAAGTACGCTCACAGATGCTCCACGCCCGACATAGTTACCCAATTCGTGTGATTACCTAGTGAGCATCCACAATCTTTAGCTTGCTGTCAAAACAAATATATATATATATATATATATATATATATATATATATATGCTGGCTCGCTACCGTTCGCCAGGAAAATATTGACACCTGGATGGGGGTAACCGTCTTAAAAACAGTTGGCTGAATGGGGCCGAATGGATACAAGCCAGGGAAAGAGAGAAAAGATGAGAAAAATAAAAAAAGCCGGTTACCCCCCTTAAGAATGTATAATAAATAGTGGGTGTCCTCTTATCAGTCCCCAGGGAAGATAACATATTAACCAAACCTTTTGTCAGACGATCATGTATTTACTGTGTTGTATTAAAGTTACCGTACTGCCAGAACATTGTCTTTAAGGGGAGACGGGTTGTTTTCCTGGTCTCCCTTTTTCCCTCATTTTTAGCCCCATTACTTCTAAGATTTTAAGATGCTTGCCCCATTAGTGTGTTGATTTGAAGACATTCTGCCCCATTTCCTTGTCAATATTACGACCTTTCGTGCTATTTAGTGTCGAGTTTTTTCCTGGCGAACGATAGTGAGCCTGTAATTTTTGAAGAATCGGCCTTCGGCCGGGACATTTTTCTACCGAGAAATGTACAAATTTATCTAGAAAGGGTATCTAATGGATGTGTTTTTAAAGTTTGATGCAGGTCTAGGGAGGAAACTAGAAAAATTGTAAATAAATGAACAAAATCGACCAAAAAGTGAACCATCCCCCCTTAAAGTTATTGATGGATAATTTAGTTTAGTTTATGAACAACCACTCCGGCTGTAAGGTGTGAACACTAACTCAAATATCCCATTATTATGACAAGTTCTTCCTAAACTGAATATAATGATTTGGAAGTAACAATAACAAATTATGCTACTGACAATATGCATATTGATAATATATAAACAAAACACTAATTTCATATGAGCACTAACTACAGTAAGGCAATATTTCACTTCCACAAAGCTTTAATTTAAATGGCTTACGGGGAGATGGCTCGTTTTTCTGGACCCCTTTCTCTCTCATGTTTAGTTCCATTTGTTTTCAGGATTTAAGAAGTTTGACCCATTAGTTTGGTGATAAAATGTCACCCAATTTAATTGTCATATCAGGACCTTTCACGCCATTTAGATGTCGATATTTTCCTGGCGAGCGATAGCAAGCCTGTAATTTTAAGAGGAACCGGCCTTAGGCAGGGAAATTTTTCTACCGAAAAATTTACAAATTAATTCGAAGGGGGGGGGGGGGTCAAGGAGTGTTTTTGTTTAAGCTTGATGGAGGTCCGGGAAGGAAACTAAGGAATAATGATAAGTAAATTCACAAATACAGTAAAATAGCTCCTCCCTCCTTATTTGTGTGCGGTTCTTATTTGAAATTACTTTGAGTTATATGAAAGGAAATTTTAATGAAGTCATTATTTCCAGTGCCCAAATATACCGCACTAATTAAACTGAACTGCGGAACTCATTAAGAATGCAATTGATTTATGGAATTGCATAAACATATTATAACTGTTTCTGTGGATGAAGTGCAGCAAACAAGTGATAAACAATAGTACATTAATCCTTTAACCCTTAACTGGCAGCGCGCAACATATGTCGAGTGAAATAAATTTGAACTAAGTGGCAGTGCACGACAGCTGTCGAGCGCCATTTTCAGCACGTAATGTTGCTGAGAGAGAGAGCTGAGCGGTGGGACGAGCATAGTAACCTTATGACCGCTCCCCACGACCACCGTGGACGTACTGAACTGTATTCTACTTTCCTCCCCCCTTTCTCACTCGCTACACAGGGAATTACGTAAGGAAATTACCTTATTTTAGGGTTTCTGCACTCGTGTTGCACGATCGTTGCAAGAGAACCAGTGGTCATACAAGGATGGTTCGGGTGTCATTGGAAAGCTCTGTTTACGCCCTTTCAGGGATAGATACTTGTTTTACGCTCTGGGTCTTATTTAGGCATGAAAATGAGCACGGAAACAACCCTATTTAGGGTAAAAAAAAAAACGCTGTGCGGTACGGTCAAATAGACCGCCTAGCCCGCCAATAAGGTGTTAACTCCTTGCGACATATATGACGCGATCGCGCCATATGGAACTTATGACCAAAAACTCATATGACGCGATCGCGTCATATGGACTTATCTACATGCCTCTCCAATAAGTCCATATGAAGCACTAGCGTCATATGGAGCTCAGTAAGTCCGGTAAGTTAGATGAAGATCTGTCGGTTGGTGGCAACCCCAGGTTTCTCCGACAATTCTAACGGCCAGCAGTGTGGTTTTGACAGTTGTGTGGTGCAGTGGCAATGATACCGGGCGCCCGCCTCCGTGGACTTACTGGAACATAATATGTCTGAAGGAGTTAAAGAGGGACGGGTGTATTTATTTGTTTATTGTTTGATTTTTGTATTATTGTTTAATTTCCTCCATAGACCTCCATCAAGCTTTAACCCATAACTGTCGGGGCGCAACATAAGTCGAGTATAATAAATCTGGACTATCTGGCGGCGCTCGACATAGGTCGTGTGGCAATTTCAGCACGTAATGTTGCTGAGAGAGAGAGACAAGTGGTGGCAGGAGAGTAGCGAGCGTATGACTGCTCCAGACCACCGCGGCGAACCTACTGACACGAATCCCACCTCCTCCCTCCCTCTCTCACTCGCTATATACGGAATTGTATGGGGAAAGTGCCGAATTACATGCTTTTTGCACTCGCGTTGCGCGGTTGTTGCAAGAAAACTAGCCATCATAAAAGGATCGTTATGGTGTCATTGGAAAGCTCTGTTTATGCCCTTTCAGGGATAGATACTTGTTTTACGCTCTGGGTCTTATTTAGGCATGAAAATGATCACGTAAACAGCCCTATTTTGGCTAAAAACACCCCGCTGGTGGCTACATATTATATACCGCCTAGGCCGCTCGTAAGGTGTTAAAAAATACCCCCCAGACCCCCTTCAAGAATAATTTGTACATTTATTCGATAGGAAAATGTCCCAGCCGGAGGCCGGTTTTTCTAAAATTACTGGATTGCGATAAAATAGACACCTAAATGACACAAAAAGTCTTAATATAGACAAACAAAATTATCAAAAAGTCTTAACATCGCTATCCTGTTTATTATTCCTAGGGGGTAGAGGAGAAACGGATATAAATTAAATAATTAAACCTGGAAAGATGAATTGGCCTAGGCTATAAAATTGATACCGGGTCGGCGTTTGACTTAATTGTAAACAGTCATGTATGTGTAGGTTATCTGTGGTAGTCCCAGTAATATCTGTGCAGTACTTCTGGTATTAAAGGAACTTAGCTGTGATGCAAAGAGTGTCGATTAGGTGATGGACATGTTGGGAGGCAAATATCGGGGAAGTTTTGTTGTTATGTGGCAGCAGCTGGCGGTCTGTCTTGGCGGGAACAAGTCTCTGTGTGAAGTGTGTCTGAGATTCCCTTTTATCGTGACAATATAAAATATATTTAAGGGTTCTATATCGTCCGCCGTGATTAAATAATAAGGGAAAATAAACTAAGATATAATTGGTGCAACCACAGTAATATTTATCCACAAAGATAAATAAAGTAATGCGTATAAACAAAAAGGAACCAGCTGTCATGAACCCGGGAAATTTAAACTACGGTATATATACCAGCTAGGATTCACGACATACTCCGCCACCAGTTACGTACACAGTATTTACAATTGTCCCGTCCCGATCATGGATCGCCACAACTGGGAGGAACCCAAAGCAGCCCGACGTGACGGCCTCTGAGGGATATCACCTCGGTCCGCTCCAGTAGCAGGAAGGATATTATCAGAGTTCAGCTTGCTGTCGCCATCCACTACCTCTAACCCTTAATTAGCGGCTCACCACATAAGTGGGTTATAGCTTAACCACCAGTCTGGTGGTCAAACCGGCTCCTGTTTTTACCTGAACTACCCTACATTCGTGGTCAGGACCACGAAGAAGTTTCATTATCCGACCTATACGCCAAAAAAGTCGGGAGCCGTCATCATGTACTAGAACGACGTCCCCAACTTGTGGAGATGCTATCCCTCTTTTTACCATTAAGTGACGATGTTGCTCCCTGAGTGATATTAAATAATCAGTGCTCCACCTTTTCCACAGGTCATGTGAGAGTTTTGTTACATATTGGAAGCGTTGGTTGATGGAATCGTTGTTACGCCACGTCATGTCCTTGAGATCTTCATCCGTGACTTCTCGCCTTGGAAAGCTTCTGATCCGCCTCCCATGAACCAGTTGTGAAGGACTGATGGGTAGAGGGTCATCAAGATCACTGTAGGTATAGCCAAGCGGGCGATCATTGACTGTGGCCTCGAGCTCCAGTAATACCGTATTCAGTTCCTCTGTGGTAACCAATGCTCGACCCAGTACCTTCTTCAAGCCAGCCTTTAGGATGCCAATGACCCGTTCCCATATGGCACCGAACCATGGCGCCCTGGCCGGTATAAACCGCCACTCGCACTTGACTTCCGCTAAAGTACCTTTTAACCTTGCATCATCTATCAACTCCCATAATGTACTGGCCTCGCTAACAAATGTGGTGGCATTATCACTCATCATAATCTCAGGGTAACCCCTCCTGCTACTAAACCTACGGAATGCATGCAAAAATGATTCGCAGGAGAGGTTAGCCACCGTCTCTACATGGACTGCTCTAGTAACTGCACAGGTTACTGTGCACCCCTTCTCTTTTACTGGCAAGGCACCTGTGTAGTCAACCCCCGTTACCTGGAAAGGACTCACTTCCTGAACCATAAACTCCGCCAATGGAGAGGCCTGTACAGCACGGTATGATGTACCTTGCAATCTCTTGCAGATGATACATCCCCTTAAGGCTTTCTTTACTACCTGTCTAATCTTTGGGATTCACCATCTTTGCCTTATGTAATTTACAACATAACTAACACCACTATGGTTACACACTTTGTGGCAGTAATTACTAAGGAGAGTGGGTATACGATGTTTATTAGAGATAAGGATAGGGTACTTGGCGCTATCATGTAAAGCTGACAAGTGTAGCCTACCTCTACAGCGTATCATGCCTCCCTCCATATAGAGGCCTAACTGCTTCACTATATTGCATGGTGTGCCCTGTCCTTTTGACAAATAGTGGGTTCCTCAGAGTAAGCTTCTCTCTGAGCTACCTTAATCATGGCTGACTCTGCTGCTCTTAATTCCGGCACTGTCAAGTATGCCGGTTTTGCCTGATAGTTCCCTTGTGTCTTCTCTCTAAGAGTCCTAATAAACCTAAGGACCCATACCATTACATGCCATGACTTCATATATTAGCCATACCGGTCCCAATTCAATATGGCAGTAGGGGCAACCGGTACCGGCAATGATAGGGTTCCTTCTTGACTCGTGTTACAACCCACAGTGGTGTCCCCTCCTATTGGGCCATGATCAGGCCATAGCATTTGGTGAGGTAGCCATGTGGGCCCTCCCCACCACGCGAAGAAGCAACTAAGGACACATATGAAATCCCTCTGGTGACTAGATCACTGGGGTTGTCCTCTGTGGACACATAACGAAAATGAGCGCCGGGGACTAATGACTTTATCTCATCAACTCTATTTTGAACATATATAGGCAAAATCTTTTTACTAGACAACCAGCATAGGGTTATCTGGCTGTCCGACCAGAGGTATATATTCTCTATAATCAGCTCGTCCGCATAGGCCTCACATATATAACATGCGAGACGAGCTGC
This sequence comes from Paralithodes platypus, assembly GCA_032716605.1. Classification (NCBI taxonomy): domain Eukaryota; kingdom Metazoa; phylum Arthropoda; class Malacostraca; order Decapoda; family Lithodidae; genus Paralithodes; species Paralithodes platypus. Next base: position 33,248,158 of record CM064570.1, on the reverse strand, counting down.
GAGAAGAACAGCAGTCAGCTCCATCTTAGGTATGGTGAGGGACTTAACCCTTAAAAAGGGGAGGCTGAAGGCTCCCTGAGCACAGATATCAAAATGTCTAATTATTGTGTTCTTGTTCTATAATGCTCCTTTCAACATAGGAGAATAGCATAGGAAGGAACACAAAAATATATCGCATCCATAACCCCCGGGGACGGGGGTTCGACCTCGACCCCAAAAAACTTAAAAAAATTCTTTCAGCCATCCAAATTGTTTTTTTGTGTCTGTAGTCTAAAGGGCTGCTGTAAGCAATAGAAATTATCATATGAGGGCATAAACGCCCATATGACATCCCTAGGGCCCCCTTGGGGGGACCCAAAATCATGGATTTTGACAGAAACTTATCTCATAAATTCTGAAATGTCTGCCCCTGACGAAAATTTTGTTTAGTTAGCCATTACTCTCGATTTTCTATGTGCGCGCTATGAGAGAAAACGGAAGCTTAGGAGGACAAACGGTTTTTTTCTGCCCCAAAATTTACTTTCAGTGGCGAAAATCTTCGATTTTAGTTTGCCAGAGATGATATTTTGGCACTTACGAGATCATCTACTTTTGTGTTTATGGCTCAAATTCATTCCCCTTCCACACACTACATATTATATAGGACTATATAGCTACTGGAAAATGCAGAGATAATGGCATTATCTCACATATTTGCCAAGATTCGACATTGTTTAGGTTGAAATGTTGGCTAAAAAAACATATATATATATTATATATTTTGTTCAGCCCCTTCTACTATTCAATATGGTAACTTTGGTTCATTTTCTGGCAGGGGATGCAGGTAGACTACGCCATGCAAAAGTTGCGGGAAATTTGAAAATTTTTGAGTGAGAAGATGATTTTACAAATATTTCAATGAAATTCTGCGTTCGCGTGCGCGCGCACATAGAGAGCTGATTTTTTCAGCGAGTCTTAGTATTACCATTTGTAATAAGATGGTATAAATGAAGAAAACACTAGCTCTTACACAGGCTGACTTGGGGGTCAAGCCTTCAGCCTCCCCTGGCGGCGCCCGGCTATTGTCGAGTGAAATAAATGGGGCCTATGGGCGGGACCCGGCTATTGTTGAATGCAATTTTGAGCACGTAATGTGCTCTGAGAGAGAGTGGAGCGGTGGGAGGAGCGTAGATTACCTCCTGACCGCTCGCCACGGTGGCCGTGGAGCTACTGAGATGTACTCCTTTGTACTCCACCCTCTCTCACTCGTTTCACACGTAATAATGTAAGAAAATGACCGTATTTTAGCGATTTTGCCCTTCGGTTGCACGATCGTTGCAAGACAACCAGTGATCGTAGTAGGATGGTTTGGGTGTCATTGGAAAGCTCAATTTATTCCCTTTCAGGGATATATACTTGTATTACGCTCTGGGTCTTGTTTATGCATGAAAAAGAGCACAGAAACAACCCCATTTATGGTAAAAACCCCCACTGGGCGGTACATAGAAATTACCGCCTAGGCCGCTCTTAAGGTGTTAATAGGCGCCACCCTAGCTTTGGCCATTACTAACCTACTCACCTCATCACCAACCACATAGGCCGATACACCATATGCTACTGAGCTAGCGTCACTAAATAGGTGCAGCGTAACCCTCTTAGAATTAAGGGTGGTTCGCACATAGCCGAGTCGGTGCACGAGTGCTGAAATTTTGCTATTCGGCAATGACTCGTCGAGACTCCTCAACACTCGTGGTCGACTCGTGTATACTCTTTGTTTACTCGACACACTCGTGGGTACTCGCCACGGGGTCCAAAAATTTCATGCATGCCTGAAATTTGTGTGCCACGTGGCGAGTACCCACGATTGTGACCTACATACGTGTAGACTCGTGTACATATGTGTTAACTCGTGATGAACTCTGAATAACTCTTCATTATTCGTGTTAACTCGTGTTGACTCGTGTAAACCCATGTAACACTCTTTGCTGATTCATCGCTTTTCGTCATCATTTCGCTGATGACGAATCAACACGTGTTTACACGTAACAACACGTGTCTACACGTAACAACACATATGTAACACACATGCAACACGTATCAACAAGAGTACAAAGCACGAATGTGAATGCCAAAATATGGTGGCACCATGATGCAAGAGTTTACACGATTCAAACAAGAGTAAAAACATGAGTAAACAAGAGTATAAACGAACCACTGAGAACAGAACACGATTGTAACACGAAAAAGCGAGTGTCTTTTGAAATACCGTTATTTAAAAAATGTTGGACGAATCAACGAGAGTTTACACGAGTCTACACGGATGTAACGCGAGTCAACACGTGTACAACAGAGATCCAACGAGAGTCAACGCGTACCTACACGAAGCTACACGAATCGTGGAGTGTAGCCCGAGTGGTGGCAACACCGTGTGAAGAGGTGGCAACTGCGCCACTCACACAGACGCCTCCCGCACCCTATAAGTGCCCCCACCCACGCTGCCTCGTCCCAGTCTACCGCCGCACCAGTGACCGCCCACAACCTTGACCTGCCTCACTGACTCCCTATCTGCTGTACATCCACCCACACTGCCCTTCGCCATGGCCCCTGATAAGCCTAAAAAGAAGAAGGCCCCTGCCAGGTCCATCCACCCTCGACATGTGCTGAAGGGTACGCTGGCCAACAAGCGTGTCGTCGCCAAACAGCCGCCTGGGCCCAGCCAACCACGTGACACAGCAGCCACCCCACGCCGCCCACCCTCGCCAAAGCACAACCAACGTAGTGCGTCGCCCAGTTCAGATGACGTCATACCAGACAGCCAGGCTGCTGATACTATTAGTGATCGTCAGGACATATCCGATTCGTTCGATGCAGATGATACCCTCATGGACGATGACGAGGCTGTGATGGACGACAGCCAAGAGGAGCCCGAGGATACGGAGGCCATGTCTGGGGGTGACGATGAACAAGGCGACTCACAGGACATGGCCGATGATATCCCCGAGTATGGGGCTATCAAGAACAACAAGCTTACCAGGATCCTGTTGCACGACGAGACTGAGGACATGCTGGTAGAGTGGGTGATCGGATGGCGCAGTGCTTTCCGTCGATGGCACCAATGGCATGGTGGAAATCCCACCATTTGGAGAACTCCCTGGCAACCGCCTTCCACTCCGCCGGGGTCCTGGGGCAACGTATAAGCTCCTCCTGGTACTCTGCAATGATGGCTTCACATGTCTCAGGCACAATGAGGGAGATGGTGTTCCGGGCCACACGGAACGCGTACTGCAGGCTAGGATAGGAGTCACCCGTGGCCAGGTAGCGGAGTGTGATTGCCAATCTCAGCCCATGTGACAAAGCCTCCCTCCAAAATGTGTCCTGCTTCTCTATCCTGGGCCTGACACGCTCCACCAACTCCTTAAACATGACTTTGTCCACACGCAGGAAGTTCCGGTATGATTTGGGGTCCTCCACCTCAAACTCCTTCAGGAGTTGTTCGTAAATACCGAACTGTGGCCGTCTCAGTAACCAACTCCTGGCCCAAACTGTCCTTGCTTTCCTTTTCCGTTGACGTTGGCGTTCAGCTAGCGCCTCTGCTTCCTCGATGTCTAGGAGATCCATCCGTATCTTCAGGAGTCTCACCATAGCTGCCGCATTGCGCTGATTGATGGTCATGGTGGGTGGGTGGGTGTGTCCTCCGTGGTGATGAGTGGTTGTGTGGCAATGGGTGGTGGTGGGGGCTGCCTTTATATAACTTTCGTGCACAGTGGTTGTCACTCTCAATGACTCTTGGTGGGCTCTCGGCGACTCTTGTACACTCGTGACGACTCGTGTAAACTCGTGTTGTCTTTCGTGTTGTTTCATATAACATCCGTGTTAATGCGTGTAACAATCACATTGATTCGTGTTGACTTGTGTTGACTCGTGTTAGACTCGTCCATACTCTTTGTTTGCGTGCTCTGGAATGTGGCCGTTATTTTTCAAATTTTGGACACTCGTGTTTGGTTCGTGTTACACTCGTTTTGATTCTCAGTTACTCATACAGACTCTTGCATGGACACGTGTTGACTCGTATTGACTCGAGTTAACTCGTGTTACACTCTCGTTGACTCGGGATCAATTGCTACTCGCGGCCGACTCGGCCTCCAGCGACGGCGATAATCGACGAGTGTGACTCGTGTTGGACTCGCGCACCGACTCGGCTATGTGTGAACCACGCTTTAGTGACCTGACGGGGAAACATGATACCTGTACTATCTATCATATCGTCGTAAATACCCTGCCAGTTAGCTCTCATGTCATCTGGAATGGGTACATCCCACCCACACTCTAATCTCAAGTCCTGTACGAACCTCCACGCCCGGATGGTTACCGGTAGCAACACTCATAGAGGATCGAACACACTCGCGGTTAGACATAGAGCCTCGCGTTTTGTAACCAATGCAGGGCTACTTTCGCGGAAATTAACCTGTAACATATCCTTATCAGTCAGCCACGCAACACCAAGCACCTTAACCCCGTCTTGTTTGGCGGAAGCTATACCCTTCAGGTGCAACAGTTCCCGCAAACTCTCATTATTTGTGACCCACTCACGTAAAGACAGGTTAGCGCTGGAAAATATTCTACCGGCATCCCAACATTGTTGTTGCAAATCACTTACATCATCACCAGTCCCCTGTAAGTTATCAATATACAACCCCCTTTTTAGCTTATTAACTACTTCACTGTTCTCCTGTATCATAGACAGATGTTTTTGAATGGTAGCATTAAGCAGGAACTGGGAACAGGTGGCCCCGAACAGAACTGCACGGAACCGGTAGACAATGTAAGGACTAGCAACATCCAAGGGATCAACGGGCCACAGAAACCTAGTAGCATCCCTATCCTTCTCACTCAACCCCACCATGAGAAATGCTTTCTCAGCATCACTCACCCAGGCAAATTGATGGCATCTAAAGCGTAAAAGTACCTGGGTGAGGTCAGCCACTAGCGATGGACTTGTATGGAGACAGTCATTCAGACTGAACGCCCTCTCGTCCATCCTAGCCGAACAGTCAAACACTATCCGTACAGGCGTAGTAACACTATCCTTAGTAATACCATGGTGAGCTAAGTAGTGAATGGGATGACCAGCTTGATTCCTGTTTTCTACCCTTTCAGAAAACCCCCTTTCTATCTGATTATCCAGAACCTTTGTATACTGTTGACAGTAGTTGGGATCTTTTATAAATTTCCGCTGCAAGCCTCTCATTCTTCCCAGGGCTAACTTAGAGTTATCAGGTAATTTATCTATGTTATCTCTCCACGGCAGTTCCACTATATACTGTCCCTCTGCTTCGGAATACTGTACCATTTCAGAAAATCTATTTAAGACTCTCTCCCAACCCTTACCAGTCTCATTAGGACTTATACCAATATGGTCCAAGTCCCATAGAGCTGTCAGATCCTTTAATTCTGGAGATTTACTGCCAATATCTTCCTGTATCTCCACTAAAGGGTCTACTGCTAACTTAAGAACAGTGACTAACTCTACACGAGTCTCTTCTATATCTGACTGATAAGTGCCACTCAGTGCATAACCATAAATTGTGGGTAACATAACTATACTTCCTTCCCTGACATAGCCTGAATGTACAAAGTGGTAATAAAAGTCCGCCCCAATCAGTAACCCTATCATATCTCCATCAGTGATACCTGGATCGGCTAATTTGTAACCCCGAGCCTTGATAGCATTTACCTCCATCTCTAATCCTCTCCCTGGTTTGTATACTGGAAACTCCTCCACCACAACGGCCCTCAATTTACACACCCTTCTTCTGTGATGATAGGTTAACTCCACTATTTCATACTCAGTACTACCAAGTGAGCCAGTAAATCCCTGGAGCCTTAGCAGTTCCTTACTGACCCTAACGTAATCAAGCTGCGATAAAGAAGAGCGCAAGATGAAGGTACGTTGCGAACATTGGTCCAACAAAGCTCTTACTTTACTGGTATGACCATTTCTGTCGGTCAAGGGAATCTGAATGGTAGGTAACAACACTGCAATACGGCCCGAAGCCACAGCCATGGTCACTGTTGGTTCAGGGGCCACTGGTTGTCCAGTTTGTTTAAGGCGTGGCATCGGACACAAATAATTAAAATGTTTCTGTTGGCAGAATCGGTACTGCCTAATTTTATTGTTAGTACACCCTGGCTGCCATGTTCTGACGACAGGCACCTGACGCACACTTTCAACTGCCTTGCTCTATTCGCCTTGGCGGGACTGTTCTTGTATTTTGCACACTTTGCCCAAAAATGTCCTGTCTTTAAACACAACTTACATCCATACTTCTGCTTGGTATCGGGTTTCTGATACACCGCATATGCTGCTGTGGCGGTCGTCCTAAACTGTTCTAGTGGATTATGTCTACTTTCTAGAATGCACACTTCAGTCTTAAACGCACGAACATATTCATCCACATCCAGCCAGTTGTCTTTTAATTCACACTTAATCACTTCAGAGAGTGCACTAGGAAGTTTATTATGCAACAGTACTGCACACATTTCACTTACTGTTACATCCATAGAGCGTAATGACTCTTAACGCACACTCAAATGACGCGGAAAAATCTTTCAGAGCACTGACCTCCTGGCTAGGATGCGGGAGATTACACAGTTTCGCTATGTGAGCTGCTTTGATGCGATCCTTTGACCATAACTGTTTTTCAGTATAGTGACCGCTGGTTCATAACTTGCAGCGACCAAACTAAACCCACTAACAATTTGGAGAGCCTCACCACTAAGTTGTCCCTTTAGATACGTACATTTCTGAATGTCAGTTAAGTCTGTTTGGGATTGAACACTACAATCAAAGAGCTCCCAGAAACCAACCACTGTGATGGACCCCGTCAAAAACTGGCAACTTCAGGGAGGGTAGCTTAATACCCTTCTGTTTCCTACTTGCTATGCTAAATGAGATCTACCTGTAGTGGTTGTCTGTAGAGCACTATTTAACCCCGAACGGGGTTTGATTAATAGGGGAGCTATCCCCCCGCCAAAGGCGGTTTTCTAGGGCCTTTCCTAGCTGATGCTGAGAGGATTGGGTTCTAGTCTTTTTCATGGGCTGTCTATCAGAGTGAGAACTGAGCGATCTCTGCCATACCCATAGCTTACTCTGACTGTTCCTTTAACTTAACTAGATCTCAAGTGACGGCGTCTTTTCCGTGGATTAACCTGCAATCTACCAAGTGCAAGCCAAAGCAGGTAATTCGGTACTTTCAGTACATAATTCAGTAATTGCTGAGGGGAGGGAGGAGGGAGCTGAGCTTTGGTTTCCCGGGCGTTTCTGCACCCTCCTCAGCTCCCCGCCATGGAGTGGCTTCGGTCACCCAGGCTAGTCTCCTGCCACACTTGTTCTCTCTCTCTCAGCCACATTACGTGCTGAAATTGCTCGGGGCCTTGGGGCTGTTCGCCAGCAGCGCCACAACAACAACAACCTGTAGTGGTTGTCTGTAGAGCACTATTTAACTCAGCTAACTGACTGTTTACTTGATTAACATACTGCATATCTTTCACCATCTTCTCCTCTAACTGATCATCTGAATATAAGCTATACAACTCTACGTTATACGACTCGATATCAGCTAGGGCCTTTCCTAAAGTGATTTTCACACCCTTTACATCATGCAGTGTAGCAGCATGTTCAATAAATTCAGACAGATTAGAGGTAAACTTAGTAATCCCTCCCTGCTTGGCGGCCCTGAACCGCCGCAATGACTTTATTTTCTCCTCCATTCTTAAAAATTTTACGGTAACTAAAGGTTAACCCTCGTGGCCCGGGCAGGTCCTCCTAAGGACGGAGGTCGTATCCGGGCGATCTGGCCGAAAAACGTCTAGGTCTAGGCTACCATATTTTTGTTTATTTTAACTGCCAGAAATTTCCCACGCATCTATAAACGTAGTGCGGTTTCCAATCTGTAGACTGGCGTTGAGTAGAGCTCTCTAAGAGTACTGGTTCAGTTGTGATGACGATTTCCGTGGAGCTTAAGCTGCTGCAACATTTACACAATTTGAACAATATTCTCCTTTAAATATAAACAAGAATATTCCACCCTTTCTAAAATGGAATACAATGTATAATCTTTGTTTTGAGAAATAAGTGTTAAATTATTATTAGTCATAATACATATGTCTGTCTTATCTACCAAGGTTAATCACAATAGAAATATATAATAAAACACAAAATATGTATATACAACCCAACATACATAACAAGATTTATGTATATACAACCCAACATACATAACAAGATTTATGTATATACAACCCAACATACATAACAAGATTTATGTATATACAACCCAACATACATAACAAGATTTATGTATATACAACCCAACATACATAACAAGATTTATGTATATACAACCCAACATACATAACAAGATTTATGTATATACAACCCAACATACATAACAAGATTTATGTATATACAACCCAACATACATAACAAGATTTATGTATATACAACCAACATACATAACAAGATTTATGTATATACAACCCAACATACATAACAAGATTTATGTATATACAACCCAACATACATAACAAGATTTATGTATATACAACCCAACATACATAACAAGATTTATGTATATACAACCCAACATACATAACAAGATTTATGTATATACAACCCAACATACATAACAAGATTTATGTATATACAACCCAACATACATAACAAGATTTACTATGTTTAGCCCAATTAGTTTTCAGATTTTAACACGTTGTTTGTAGATCTTAAAACCACTCGTCCCATTACATTATCAATATCAAGACCTTTCGTGCCATTTACTGTAGGTGTCGAATTTTTCCTGGCGAGCCATCCCCAGCCTTAGGCTGGAAATTTTTTCTATCGACAAATGTACACATTATTGAAGGGGGGTCTAGGGAATGTTTTGTTAAACTTCTTAAAGGTCTAGCGAGAACACTACACAATAAATTAATATATAAATATATACAGTAGACCCCCCAAAAATAACCACTGTCCCCTTAACTTCCTTCCCCTTCCCTGTTTCTTTGTCATGTTTGTATGTAGTCCTCTTTCCTTTCTCTCTCTTTTCCGTCTGCCTCATATTTCTTCTTCCTCATTCCCTTTAGTGTTGTCTCTCCCTTTTCTCTCCTCTCTTTTTCTTAGTTCTCTCCTTCTTCTCTCTCCCCCCCCTCTCTCTCTCTCTCTGTCTCTCTCTCTCTCTCTCTCTCTCTCTCTCTCTCCCTCTCTCTCTCTCTCTCTCTTCTTCATACATATTTCCACACAGCAATCGGAGCCTCTCCACTCTCGTCTTCAGATCACTCTCCGGCAAGAATTGAAAACATCCTTTTCCTTTCACTACAATCCTTTCTCCATTTCTGGTGAATTTATTTGCAGATCCTCAAAAACACTAACGAATAGATATATAATTTATATATATATATATATATATATTTTATATCTTTAGATATATAATTTATATATATATATATATATATATATATATATTTTATATCTTTAGATATATAATTTATATATATATATATATATATTTTATATCTTTAGATATATAATTTATATATATATATATATATATATATATTTTATATCTTTAGATATATAATTTATATATATATATATATATATATATTTTATATCTTTAGATATATAATTTATATATATATATATATATATATTTTATATCTTTAGATATATAATTTATATATATATATATATACATATATATATTTTTTGTATATCTTTAGATATATTATTTGTTTCCCCTTAATTTATCTTTCTCTCTTTTTCTCTCTTTCCCTGGCTTGTATCCATTTGGGCACATTCTGCCAATTGTTTTAAGACATTTATACCCATCCAGATGTTGATTTCTTCCTGGCGAGCGATAGCGAGGCAGCTTGTATGGAGATATCCGGCTTCGCCGGAGAAATTTTTATATCGAAAAGTTTACAAATTTAGCTTGCTGTCAAATCAAATATGCTGTCTCGCTACCGCTCGCCAGGAAAATATTGACACCTGGATGAGGGTAAACTTCTTAAAACAGTAGGCTGAATGGGGCCGAATGGATACAAGCCAAAGAGAGAGGGAGAGAAAGAGAAAAAAAAAGCGAGGAGGGCTCCTCTAACGAATATATGTTAAATGTATCCCTGGTGCAGCACAAGTGGTCTGTACTCCCTGTGCTGTATACGACTATACCCTGTGTCTTTACAGCTGACGATACATTGAATACCTTAGCAGCTAATTTATCGATAATTAAGGGAAAAATATGAAACGACTGTGTCTTTGCATCATATTAGGTCCAAGTTTATATAATTACCACCATATTTCACTACAAAATATGAAACCACTATGTCTCTGCATCATATTAAGACCAAGTTTATATAATTACCACCATATTTCACTACACAATATGAAACTACTGTGTCTCTGCATCATATTAAGACCAAGTTTATATAATTAGCACCTTATTTCACTACAAAATATGAAACTACTATGTCTCTGCATCATATTAGGTCCAAGTTTATATAATTAGCACCATATTTCACTACACAATCATCAAAATAACCGATAAATATTGATTGGAACTTTTGTAATTTACCTCCAGTTAAATATAAACCGAGTATAGTTGCTTTGGCTTAGGCAACGCTCATACATATAATGCTTAGATGATCTTCCAGTTCGTTTGAATGCCCTATCCACATTTTATTAGTACCATATACATGCAAATATAGTTAATGTCAAACAAGTATAGCTTGTATAGCTAGGATGAGTGTATTTCTTTGCTCATTTATATATTTGTTTTATATATATATATTTTTTTAGTTTCATTCCTGGACTTCCATCAAGCTTAACACAAAAAACACCCCAAGACCCTCCTTCAAGATAACTTTTTACATTGTTTATAGACAAATTTTCCTGGCCGTAGGCCGATTTCTCTAAAATTAAAGGCTCACCAGCGCTCGCCAGGAAAAAATCGACACCTAACTGACACGAAAAGTCTCAAACTAATGAACCGAACGTCATAAAATCTGAACACTAATGGGACTGAACATGAGGAAGAAAGGGACCAGAAAGCGACCCATCTCCCCTTAATTAACTCGTATTTTGCCTACTCCATATATATCTTAATTAACTCGTATTTTGCCTACTCCATATATATCTTAATTAACTCGTATATTGCCTACTCCATATATATCTTAATTAACTCGTATTTTGCCTACTCCATATATATCTTAATTAACTCGTATTTTGCCTACTCCATATATATCTTAATTAACTCGTATTTTGCCTACTCCATATATATCTTAATTAACTCGTATTTTGCCTACTCCATATATATCTTAATTAACTCGTATTTTGCCTACTCCATATATATCTTAATTAACTCGTATTTTGCCTACTCCATATATATCTTAATTAACTCGTATTTTGCCTACTCCATATATATCTTAATTAACTCGTATTTTGCCTACTCCATATATATCTTCTTAATTAACTCGTATTTTGCCTACTCCATATATATCTTAATTAACTCGTATTTTGCCTACTCCATATATATCTTAATTAACTCGTATTTTGCCTACTCCATATATATCTTAATTAACTCGTATTTTGCCTACTCCATATATATCTTAATTAACTCGTATTTTGCCTACTCCATATATATCTTAATTAACTCGTATTTTGCCTACTCCATATATATCTTAATTAACTCGTATTTTGCCTACTCCATATATATCTTAATTAACTCGTATTTTGCCTACTCCATATATATCTTAATTAACTCGTATTTTGCCTACTCCATATATATCTTAATTAACTCGTATTTGCCTACTCCATATATATCTTAATTAACTCGTATTTTGCCTACTCCATATATATCTTAATTAACTCGTATTTTGCCTACTCCATATATATCTTCTTAATTAACTCGTATTTTGCCTACTCCATATATCTTAATTAACTCGTATTTTGCCTACTCCATATATATCTTAATTAACTCGTATTTTGCCTACTCCATATATATCTTAATTAACTCGTATTTTGCCTACTCCATATATATCTTAATTAACTCGTATTTTGCCTACTCCATATATATCTTAATTAACTCGTATTTTGCCTACTCCATATATATCTTAATTAACTCGTATTTTGCCTACTCCATATATATCTTAATTAACTCGTATTTTGCCTACTCCATATATATCTTAATTAACTCGTATTTTGCCTACTCCATATATATCTTAATTAACTTGTATTTTGCCTACTCCATATATATCTTAATTAACTCGTATTTTGCCTACTCCATATATATCTTAATTAACTCGTATTTTGCCTACTCCATATATATCTTAATTAACTCGTATTTTGCCTACTCCATATATATCTTAATTAACTCGTATTTTGCCTACTCCATATATATCTTAATTAACTCGTATTTTGCCTACTCCATATATATCTTAATTAACTCGTATTTTGCCTACTCCATATATATCTTAATTAACTCGTATTTTGCCTACTCCATATCTTCTTAATTAACTCGTATTTTGCCTACTCCATATATATCTTAATTAACTCGTATTTTGCCTACTCCATATATATCTTCTTAATTAACTCGTATTTTGCCTACTCCATATATATCTTCTTAATTAACTCGTATTTTGCCTACTCCATATATATCTTAATTAACTCGTATTTTGCCTACTCCATATATATCTTAATTAACTCGTATTTTGCCTACTCCATATATATCTTCTTAATTAACTCGTATTTTGCCTACTCCATATATATCTTAATTAACTCGTATTTTGCCTACTCCATATATATCTTAATTAACTCGTATTTTGCCTACTCCATATATATTAATTAACTCGTATTTTGCCTACTCCATATATATCTTAATTAACTCGTATTTTGCCTACTCCATATATATCTTAATTAACTCGTATTTTGCCTACTCCATATATCTTAATTAACTCGTATTTTGCCTACTCCATATATATCTTAATTAACTCGTATTTTGCCTACTCCATATATATCTTAATTAACTCGTATTTTGCCTACTCCATATATATCTTAATTAACTCGTATTTTGCCTACTCCATATATATCTTAATTAACTCGTATTTTGCCTACTCCATATATATCTTAATTAACTCGTATTTTGCCTACTCCATATATATCTTAATTAACTCGTATTTTGCCTACTCCATATATATCTTAATTAACTCGTATTTTGCCTACTCCATATATATCTTAATTAACTCGTATTTTGCCTACTCCATATATATCTTAATTAACTCGTATTTTGCCTACTCCATATATATCTTAATTAACTCGTATTTTGCCTACTCCATATATATCTTAATTAACTCGTATTTTGCCTACTCCATATATATCTTAATTAACTCGTATTTTGCCTACTCCATATATATCTTAATTAACTCGTATTTTGCCTACTCCATATATATCTTCTTAATTAACTCGTATTTTGCCTACTCCATATATCTTAATTAACTCGTATTTTGCCTACTCCATATATATCTTCTTAATTAACTCGTATTTTGCCTACTCCATATATATCTTAATTAACTCGTATTTTGCCTACTCCATATATATCTTAATTAACTCGTATTTTGCCTACTCCATATATATCTTAATTAACTCGTATTTTGCCTACTCCATATATATCTTAATTAACTCGTATTTTGCCTACTCCATATATATCTTAATTAACTCGTATTTTGCCTACTCCATATATATCTTAATTAACTCGTATTTTGCCTACTCCATATATATCTTAATTAACTCGTATTTTGCCTACTCCATATATATCTTAATTAACTCGTATTTTGCCTACTCCATATATATCTTAATTAACTCGTATTTTGCCTACTCCATATATATCTCTTAATTAACTCGTATTTTGCCTACTCCATATATATCTTAATTAACTCGTATTTTGCCTACTCCATATATATCTTAATTAACTCGTATTTTGCCTACTCCATATATATCTTAATTAACTCGTATTTTGCCTACTCCATATATATCTTAATTAACTCGTATTTTGCCTACTCCATATATCTTAATTAACTCGTATTTTGCCTACTCCATATATATCTTAATTAACTCGTATTTTGCCTACTCCATATATATCTTAATTAACTCGTATTTTGCCTACTCCATATATATCTTAATTAACTCGTATTTTGCCTACTCCATATATATCTTAATTAACTCGTATTTTGCCTACTCCATATATATCTTAATTAACTCGTATTTTGCCTACTCCATATATATCTTAATTAACTCGTATTTTGCCTACTCCATATATATCTTAATTAACTCGTATTTTGCCTACTCCATATATATCTTAATTAACTCGTATTTTGCCTACTCCATATATATCTTAATTAACTCGTATTTTGCCTACTCCATATATATCTTAATTAACTCGTATTTTGCCTACTCCATATATATCTTAATTAACTCGTATTTTGCCTACTCCATATATATCTTAATTAACTCGTATTTTGCCTACTCCATATATATCTTAATTAACTCGTATTTTGCCTACTCCATATATATCTTAATTAACTCGTATTTTGCCTACTCCATATATATCTTAATTAACTCGTATTTTGCCTACTCCATATATATCTTAATTAACTCGTATTTTGCCTACTCCATATATATCTTAATTAACTCGTATTTTGCCTACTCCATATATATCTTAATTAACTCGTATTTTGCCTACTCCATATATCTTAATTAACTCGTATTTTGCCTACTCCATATATATCTTAATTAACTCGTATTTTGCCTACTCCATATATATCTTAATTAACTCGTATTTTGCCTACTCCATATATATCTTAATTAACTCGTATTTTGCCTACTCCATATATATCTTAATTAACTCGTATTTTGCCTACTCCATATATCTTAATTAACTCGTATTTTGCCTACTCCATATATATCTTAATTAACTCGTATTTTGCCTACTCCATATATATCTTAATTAACTCGTATTTTGCCTACTCCATATATATCTTAATTAACTCGTATTTTGCCTACTCCATATATATCTTAATTAACTCGTATTTTGCCTACTCCATATATATCTTAATTAACTCGTATTTTGCCTACTCCATATATATCTTAATTAACTCGTATTTTGCCTACTCCATATATCTTAATTAACTCGTATTTTGCCTACTCCATATATATCTTAATTAACTCGTATTTTGCCTACTCCATATATCTTAATTAACTCGTATTTTGCCTACTCCATATATATCTTAATTAACTCGTATTTTGCCTACTCCATATATATCTTAATTAACTCGTATTTTGCCTACTCCATATATATCTTAATTAACTCGTATTTTGCCTACTCCATATATATCTTAATTAACTCGTATTTTGCCTACTCCATATATATCTTCTCCTCTTTCGTAACCTACTCCTGCATGTCTTCTCCTCTATCGTAACCTACTCCTGCATGTCCTCCTTTCTTATATTACTTTTAATTGTATTATATTTTTTTATTCAATTGTATCATATTTAACCATCAACTGTCTTGATGGCGTAATGGTTTGAGTGTTTAAGATCTGTATGTGGTAACCCACGTTCGAATCCCGGGTGAATCATATGCTTGTATTAATTTCATTTGGAGGTGTTTGGAGTTTTGGAGTTGGGAGTGAAATTAACAAATTAGGATATTACTCATGCTATCGTTCCTATTCCTCGTCCACCTCTCAATAATTTGCATTGTCATATGTTCCCTTTATTATCTTGCTTGTCTTTCTTGTCCACCTCTTCTCCCTCCTCTTCCACCTCCTCCATCTGGATAAACACATGGCAAATAACCCCCAATTAACAGTTTCTTTCAGAATAACGCGCAACGAAGTGTCAACGCATACCACAATGTATATTGATATACATTGACCTGTTCCCTTTAAGAATTGTAGTAATAGAGTTAGGTTAGATTACAAATCAACTTCATTTTCTCCCTGTCCTATTCGAATTTCCGTGTCAATTTGTCCATACTACATGGTACTTTTCCTATCTGATTCCATGCCAGCAATAGCTGAAGGGAGTGGTGGGTGGGGAGGATCCTTCTTCTTTGCTATCCTTTTCTCTACCTCGTAGTCAGTAGATTAGTAGTGTTTGATATCCAAATTGCCCCGTAAGGACCAATAGGTCTGTTGCAGTTTGTTCTCCTTTGTATTCCTGTGTATTCCTCCTCATTCACTTCAAATCTCCACCTCTACTCGGCCTCATGTTATGCCATCGATCCGCCTAGGAATACCCCCCCCCCCTCCCACCCCACCCTAGATACCCTCCCTGTCTAGCATTGACAAAACAAATGGGGTGAAAGGGCATATTCTCGCCAAACTAATGATAAGAATGTCTTAAAATCTCAATACTAATGGGGTTAATCCTGAGGGAGAAGGGAGTCCACAGAAAGCAACCATCCCCCTTAACCTTTCCCCTTCGTTATCAACATTTATCTGTCCATTATAATTGACCACTTGCGAGTTTCGTTTTATAAGGAAGTTGGATTTTTTTGACATTGATATTTAGCAGAATTACCAGCTAAAATGCTGTTGTAGTACATTTTAAAATACATTCAACTAAATTCAACATACGTTTTATCCATTAGACATCTACTTTATTATTGAATTTCTGCTTAACCCGGGAACAGTGGGGAGACTCTTAAGAGTTCCCCGGCGGACTGCGGGGAGACTCTTGAGAGTCAGAGAAAAAAAATCAACTTTTGACATCGATTTTTTTTTTTTTTTTGGCCCCTGGGCCATGCAAAATCTCAGTCCTCTACCTCCCCTCCTTCCCCACTTTCCTCCTCTCCTTCAGTTATCACCTATTTTCCCTGTTATTCCCTTATTCTAAGGTATATTTTCGTGCTAACATTAGAAATCCGGTTGCAGGGTGTGGTCATCACTGATAGCAAGCGAATGCAATAGAGAGAGAGAGAGTATCGATCGACTGTGTCTCAGTGGCCTTGCTGTTGGTGTTTTCACTGAGTGTAGGCTACTTTTGAGCTGCACGACACTATGGATTCTGTGGGTTACCTGGGTGGAACTTTTGTCTGTGTACCTTGGAGTTTAGACTGTGTAGTGCGTGAGGGCTGCTTGCCTAATCCACCCAACACTGTTCTAACTCTATTTGCTTTTACTTTTGAGGGTCGCCAGGAGGATACTCGATACTTGTGATCGAGAATCCTCAAGAGAGCACCCCTTCATATTAACGTAATCAGGCCGCACAGACCCAAGGTCCACACTAGGCTAGGAGCTGCCTTGCTCCACCAGAATTCTGTACCTTTGCGCATCCCAGCTAGACTTTATTAACCCGGGTAGACATTAGCTGGATTAGATCATATACTCTTTTATGCCTACCCATTATTTCTACACAAGCATTTTGAGGTCTAGGTTGCTGTAGAGAGACACTATCAGCATAGACCGGTTTTGTTAATAGGAGTACTACTTTTTCGTGGCGAGCATTATTACTGTTGCACCGCTTATAATATTCTTGTGTCCAATAACATTATAGGTCCAGCCTTTTTGTGTATTTAGCCTACACGTGCATTGTCCTGCCTCCTGCTATTTTGTGGTTCCATTTCCGATACGTTCTTCTTAGTAGCATCCGACATTATTCAGAAGATTCCTTGTTCGGTGCTTGAGGACTTTACAACACTTTCTTTCATAAAGGAGTGACAGGTATTATTGATTAAAGTAACGTTAAGTAAACCTTCTTCTTGATTGCATTATATCACTCTTGTGATTTAATTAAATTAACTATCTTTTCCTTGTGTACCATAACTAAGCAACCATATGTTATAGGTAATAGGCTGTTTCAGAGAACATCAGCCTATAGTAGAAGCACATAGATACTGAGAGTTAAGATACCCCACTATCGCAGATATAACTCTGGAGGGTATATGTGTTCTTTGTTCGACGGGATTATATATCAGGGGTTGGATCTAGCGTTTCTGTTGTTGCATTTATGCCAGTCTAGTCCAATGTATAAGAGCCACTGATTTATATGAGACCCGATCGTAACAAATGGCGACCTAGCTCAGGATTAGGTGAACTGACATATAATTGAAGGTTATTGTGCAGATTTTTCTCACAGTTTAGGCAGTGAACATTTGTTGATTTTGTGGAATATTTTTTGAGGACATGCAAGAATTATTTTTTTAGCAAAGTAATATAGCACTTAAGCGGTCTCCGAGAATTTTTTATTGTGAATATTGTGGTATAAGAGTTTGGGGTACTTCTTTTTTGTGTATCAAAGTGAAAAATCTTCAGTGAGCATCATGTCTTATAGCGGATCAGTGCAGGATGAGGACACAGTATGTGATGTAGAAGCTGAGGAGCAGCAGCATGGGCAGGTTGTTAACTTGGTGAACAGTGAGGAGGATGCAAGGAATATTTTACAATGGCCTGTTACTTCCGACAGGTTGGTGGGTATGAATCGGTACGGTCTCCAGTGCTTAGCCGCAGCTATCGGTCATGTATGTACTAGTGGCATGACCAAGGATGACCTGATGACGTGTGTGCTGGATGGGGTGACTGGCGTACGAAGTAGGGTGAGTGCTCAGAGCCCTTTGGCCGAGCCTCCCCTTCACTCGACTCCCAATCCTCCTATTGGAGTACCGACCCTGAGCACGCTTCTGCAGGTGGGTAGTGACTGGCAGGGTGGTTTGCCCCTGGGGGGATCACCGGGTATTTCTAACATCATTGCATCTCCTCCTCCTCCTCAAGGTTTGACCCAAGAGATGCTCTTTCAGCTCGAGATGGCAAAGATGCAACATCAGAGTCAACAGAAGATAGAGCTAGCTAAGATAGAAGAGAGAAAAGAGCTGGCTAGGATGCAGCAACAGACGAGGGAAGCTGAGCTTAGGACTGAACTAGAATCTACAAGATACTGTGCCGACATGGATTTAGAGAAGTCTCGTGTTGAGACGACGGGACAGCGACTCAGTACTGGAAACCGTGCGCATGATCAGTCTCTGTCGCACCTTCTCAAACTGGTCCCTGTATTTGACGAGTCTGGTGTCACAGAGTTTTCAATAGATTTGAGAAGAAGTGCCGGGAGCATCAGTGGCCTGAAGTTAAGTGGGCGGCCCTTGTGTCCTCTAGACTCGTAGGTAAGGGGCTCAAGGCTTACGATGCACTGCCTTTGGAGTCCTGCATTGTTTATGAGTAGCTCAAGGAGGCTGTGCTGCGGGCATATGAGCTACAACCCGAGACATATAGGTTAAAGTTCCGGGGTGTGACTAAGGAGCGAGACAGTACCTTCTTGGCGCACGCCCGGGACCTGTCCGACGCTATGGGAAACTGGCTCAGATCAGAGAAGACAACTACGTTTGATGAGATGAAACAGTTGATGCTTCTAGAGCAGTTTTACAAGTGTACGGGCGGCGAATTGACTTTAAACCTTAAAGAGAAGAACCCAAGAACTCTCGTAGAAGCAGCAGAGATGGCTGATCGTCGGTTGTCACTAATTCGGGGGTGCGGCTCTGCACAGAGAAACGATGTAGGCGTTAAGGAGCGTTACCCTCCCCCTCCCCGGAATATGGACACACCTAAATTTAAAAGCAATGACACCAAGACTGATCACAAACCTAGCACCGCCCTGTTTAAGAAGGGTCAGGGGACTTTTACACCTCAGTATAAGTCTAAGGGGAAATTTGAGTGTTATCACTGTCACAAAGAGGGGTCACATGGCAAAAGCTTGTCCGAGCAGACCTCCCACGGCGGCTGTGTCATTGGCTCGCAGCATTGGGGTGTTCCAGAAGTCTTCTGTGTTTGCTGGAGGCATAAGATCAGAGGATGGAGCACCGCCAGTGAAGAAGGATCCGGAAGGCTCGAACCCTGTCCGCGATGCCTTTTGCGACCATAGAGGGCATGGCTGCGTGAAGTGGGGGGGCAAGAAGCACGGGGTACAGCTTTTGCGTGACACAGGTGCCTCTCAGACACTCTTGAAGAATTTCACTGGTAGACCCATAAATGCGGCGTGGGTAGTTGTGGTGCAGGGAGTTAATGCAACTAGGTCATACCCGCTTGTTAGAATGGAGCTTGAAGTTGACGGTGTGACTCGTGAACTGGATGTGGGAATCGTGGAGAAATTGCCTGTTGGGGGCGTCGACCTCCTTCTCGGCAATGACTTTGCGGTGCCTGCTTCTAAGGTTTCACCCTTAGTCGATGCCGAGGAGCCGGCCGACGTGAGTAGGGAGGAACAGGAGTGGGTTGAGAAGTGTCAGGTGCAACCAATGGCGTGTGTTGTAACCAGATCTCTCGCATTCAGGGAGTCACAGCCTAACCAACAGTCTTCAAATAAGCGGAGGAACGGTCACGAGAAGGTGCTGAAAGCTGATACGGTGGAGAGTCTAGTACCAGCAGCGCTTCTCGGGGACTCAGTATTAGCACCATTATTAGAGTCTGGAGAAGCACCACCACCTGTCACTGAGAGTGTAGAGGCAGGGCTTAAAGAGACTCAGAGGCAGCAACGGTATACACGGAGAGAGCAACGGGATGCAAAGTTCGATGTTGGGGGAGGGCATGAGTTGTTTCGCAAACACTTAGACAGGCTAGCTCCCTCAGATATTCGCAAATTGCAGCTAGAAGACCCGGAGGTTCTAAAGTGTAGTGACGGTGCTGTCGAACTTGAGAGTAGAGAACGAATGTTGCGTAGTCTGGAGTTGGCTGGCCGCAATCTGGTAGGCTCTCAGGCCCTCATGAAGGACAGGTACGACCACAAGGTGAAACTCAGGGAGTTTCACGTGGGTCAGGAGGTGTTGATAATACTCCCTCTTGTAGGTCACCCCTTATCCGCAAAGTACGCTGGTCCTTATAGGGTAGCAGAGAAGCTCTCGGACTTAGATTACCTGGTGGCCACTCCAGACAGGCGTAAGAGGAATCAGTTATGTCATGTCAACCTGATGAAGGAGTATGTGAGGTGCCCACCTGAGCCTCTCACTGTCCCCGTGATGACTTTCAGCAGTCAAGGTGGAGAAGGAGAACGGGACAGTCATGCGCAGGTGGATGACAACTGGGATTATCATGTTTCTGCAGATCAGTGGGCGGGAAACACGAGACAGGCGGCTCATGAGGCTTTGCAACACTTACCTGAGCAACAGCGTGTGGCTGTCGAGCGCCTATTCTGTTTATACCCTACTGTATTTGCGGAACACCCAGGCCTCACTACTCATGAGGTGCACGACGTTGACGTCGGAGACCACCCACCCTTCAAATCAGTGCCCTATAGGGTGCCCCCTATTAAACTTCCGGCCCTCCGGGCGGAGTTGAAGTATATGTTGCAACAGGGACTGATCGAGAAGGGGGCGGTAAAGTGGACATCTCCCGTAACGCTGCAACCGAACCCGGATGGCAAGGTGCGCTTCTGTGTTGATTACCGCAGGCTAAACGGCTTGACTCCCACCAACCCCTATCCTCTTCCCCGGGTCGATGACTGTGTAGACAAGATTGGCAGGGCTAAGTTCTTGACCAAGGTGGACCTGGTAAAAGGTTACTGGCAGGTGCCTTTGTCTGAACGGGCGAAAAAGGTGTGTGGTTTTGTGGTGGATGGTGCTACATATCATTGTAATGTCATGCCGTACGGTCTAAAGAACACACCAGCGACCTTCCAAAGCTTGATGAACGAGTTGGTGGCTGACATTCCGAACTGTACCGTGTACCTGGACGACATCATTATCTACGATGACGATTTCAAGAGCCACTGTGAACATGTAGAATCCCTATTTAAGAAATTAAGCGAGGCAAACTTGGTGGTCAACCTGGGAAAGTGTGATTTTGTGCGGGCTACCGTGCAGTATCTGGGGTTCATGGTGGGTTTGGGCCAGGTGTGCCCCCCACAGAACAAGATATTGGCTATTAACCATTTCCCCAGGCCGTCCACCAAGAAGCAGATCATGAGGTTTTTGGGCATGATTGGTTACTACCGCCGCTTTATAAAGGGCTATTCTACTGTGCTGGCTCCTCTGACGGACCTATTGGCCAAAGATAGAAAGTTTAAGTGGGCGCCTGAGTGTGAGAGGGCTTTTTTGCTAGTAAAACACCTGTTGTGTACTCACCCAATCCTCAGAGCCCCGGACTTTAGCCGACCATTCCAGCTGGCAACTGATGCCAGTGGTGTGGGGGCTGGTGCCGTTCTGATGCAATCAGACGAAGATGGGCTGGAGCACCCAGTCAGTTTCTTCTCAAAAAAGTTCAACTCGGCGCAGAAGAACTATTCAGTAGTTGAGGCGGAACTGCTGGCGATTGAGCTAGCGCTCAGGCACTTTGAGGTGTATGTTCCAGCCTATGGACCAGTTGTGGTGATCTACACCGACCATCACCCCCTCAAGTTCCTGAATCAATTCCATAACCGGAATATGAGGCTGACCAGGTGGTCATTAATGTTGCAGGAATACACCCTAGACATACGCCATATTGCCGGTTCTGAGAATGTGATTGCAGATTGCTTATCGAGGGTGGAAGACCCGGGGAAGATCATCACAAGGGTAGCCTCCTACTTTGGTTTGATTAGTATGTTTACGTCTGGTGCTTGTTGGCTCGCGTGTGTAGCCCCGCGTATTGGGTCGTAAAGTAGGAGTTGCTGTGTTGGTATAGAAGAAAAAACTAGGCTTGCCCCTGTAGTGCAGCCGCCATAAACATATTAACACCTTACGAGCGGCCTATGCGGTTTATTTATATGTACCGCCCAGCGGGGTGTTTTTAGCCAAAATAGGGCTGTTTACGTGATCATTTTCATGCCTAAATAAGACCCAGAACGTAAAACAAGTACCTATCCCTGAAAGGGCATAAACAGAGCTTTTGAATGACACCATAACGATCCTTTTATGATGGCTAGTTTTCTTGCAATAACCGTGCAACGCGAGTGCAAAAAGCATGTAATTAGCCACTTTCCCGATACAATTCCTTATATAGCGAATGAGAGAGGGAGGAGGGAGCTGGGATTCGTGTCAGTATGTTCGCCGCGGTGGTCTGGAGCAGTCATACGCTCGCTACTCTCCTGCCACCACTTGTCTCTCTCTCTCAGCAACATTACGTGCTGAAATTGCCACTCGACCTATGTCGAGCGCCGCCACATAGTCCAGCTTTATTAAATACGACTTATGTGGTGAGCCGCTAATTAAGGGTTAAAAATATAAAAATCCTATAAAAACTCTTTCTTTGATAGTTAATTTTTTTTTAAGTATGTTATAGCAGAAATTCTGAGTTGTACTCCTCTCAGAAGGCTGGGCTAGTGAAGCTCGCTCTTATGAGCATAACTATGTAATTTAATCTATTGGGTTGGGAAGGGTTGTTCATTTTTATAATGTGTTATTTTGAAGAGAACTGTGCTTTACATTTCATTGTCGCTGTGTGGCTAGGAGTGGCGAATTTTGTATGGGTTCTGCATGTCAGATTTAGAGCTCATAGTTGGAGCCTCTTAAAAATCTTGGGTGGGGTGTGACGCTCACCGCTTACCCCAGAACCGCATGGCTTACTCGCTAGGACTCGCCAGGGTAGAGAATGTAGCTACAGTCTACCTATCATTGTGTACTTTCCTTCTCGAGAAAGCTTGTGTTGCAGACAGTTCAGAACTGTTCTTTATTTTCGTCTGTCACAATCCTTTCTATTTTATTTAGTCAATTGAAAGTATTGTGTTAAGTAGTTGAATGATGGGAAGGCGAGCGGGAGAGAGAGAGAGACCAGGTGGTGTGACTTGGTGGTGAGTGTGGCGCGTGGTTGGCCCCCTTACATAGGCCTCGCGGGATTCGTTGCCTCCTGGCTAACACTGCCTACTAGGCGGATGCTTACTGGGCGACTGTCGCGCGCCCTCGTGCCATTCCTGCGAACTGGGACTCCAGCGAGGCGGTCCCTGGGAATATCCTTGTCAGATCCTTCCCAGACAGCATACTCTAAGCATCTCCCATGAACTGTTCCACACTCTTGTCTTAGAATCTTTCTCTCCTACTGCCTCTATCATTTCCACTACTTCCTCACCTTTTATTAATATCAATCCCCCTCTGGTTCCCTGCATCCACACCTTGAATTGGTGGCCAGACTGTATTATATGCTGGATCTCACATTTCTTATGTACTAGGCTAAGGTTGAAGAGGGTTGTTGCCTTTTTGGGAGATTGTATTGCTCGGACTGTCTCCATCAATCACTAATGTTTCTACAGGGTTAAATAATGCTAGACTAGGGATCAGGTACCTTGCTGTTGGTGTTTTCACTGTGTGTAGGCTACTTTTGAGCTGCACGACACTACGGATTCTGTGGGTTACCTGGGTGGATCTTTTGTCTGTGTACCTTGGAGTTTAGACTGTGTAGTGCGTGAGGGCTGCTTGCCTAATCCACCCAACACTGTTCTAACTCTATTTGCTTTTACTTTTGAGGGTCCCCAGGAGGATACTCGATACTTGTGATCGAGAATCCTCAAGAGAGCACCCCTTCATATTAACGTAATCAGGCCGCACAGACCCAAGGTCCACACTAGGCTAGGAGCTGCCTTGCTCCACCAGAATTCTGTACCTTTGCGCATCCCAGCTAGACTTTATTAACCCGGGTAGACATTAGCTGGATTAGATCATATACTCTTTTATGCCTACCCATTATTTCTACACAAGCATTATTTAACCCTGTAGAAACATTAGTGATTGATGGAGACAGTCCGAGCAATACAATCTCCCAAAAAGACAACGACTCTCTTCAACCTTAGCCTAGTACATAAGAAATGTGAGATCCAGCATATAATACAGTCTGGCCACCAATTCAAGGTGTGGATGCAGGGAACCAGAGGGGGATTGATATTAATAAAAGGTGAGGAAGTAGTGGAAATGATAGAGGCAGTAGGAGAGAAAGATTCTAAGACAAGAGTGTGGAACAGTTCATGGGAGATGCTTAGAGTATGCTGTCTGGGAAGGATCTGACGAGGATATTCCCAGGGACCGCCTCGCTGGAGTCCCAGTTCGCAGGAATGGCACGAGGGCGCGCGACAGTCGCCCAGTAAGCAGCCGCCTAGTAGGCAGTGTTAGGCAGGAGGCAACGAATTCCGCGAGGCCTATGTAAGGGGGCCAGCCACGCGCCACACTCACCACCAAGTCACACCACCTGGTCTCTCTCTCTCTCTCTCTCTCCCGCTCGCCTTCCCATAATTCAACTACTTAAGACAATACTTTCAATTGACTAAATAAAATAGAAAGGATTGTGACAGACGAAAATAAAGAACAGTTCTGAACTGTCTGCAACACAAGCTTTCTCGAGAAGGAAAGTACACAATGATAGGTAGACTGTAGCTACATTCTCTACCCTGGCGAGTCCTAGCGAGTAAGCCATGCGGTTCTGGGGGAAGCGGTGAGCGTCACAATATCAAGACCTCTCGTGCCATTAAGGTGTTGATTTTTGTCATGGCGAGCAAAAGCGAGCCTGTAATTTAGGAGTAGGACGAACCGGCCTTTAGCGGAGACATTTTTCTACCGACAATGTAAAAAAATATCTAGAAAGGGGATCATGGGGATGTTTCTTTAACCTTGATAAAGGTCTAGGGAAGAAACTAAAATAACTAAATGAATGATTAAATCGACCAATACATAAACCCTTCCTCCTTAATACAAAGACAAAAGAGAACTACAAAAGAAGAAACGATCAAAGGGGATCTTGGGGACGTTTGTTTAAGATTGATGGAGGGCTAGGGAGGAAACTAATACAATAAATACATATATAAATCCACCACTTAATAAACCCTTCCCCCACAATAATTGTATGTACGGTATGGTATTCGGAGCTTAGGGTTTGACCTGGACTGTAAAGGGTGACAGATTTGTACACCGTTATAACCGGTTAGCTCTGCCCTCGTCCTCCTATCTCTTTATATGACCCTTTGGACAGAAACATATGGACGAGTTTTCCGGGACTATAATTACAGGCTCGCTATCGTTCGCCAGGAAAAAATCGACACCTAAACAGGGTAAATGGCACGAAAGGTCTTAATATTGACAACACAATGGGGCAAAAGGTCACTAGATGGCCAAACTAGTGAATGAACGTCTTAACATTCCAAAAGTAATGGGGCTAAACATGAGGGAGCAGGGTGACAGATTTGTACATTGTTATATATCCGATAATCTCTGCCTTCGTCCTACCACCTCTTTCAATGACCCTTTTGACGGAATCAAATGGGCACACTTTCAGGCAACTTATGAACGACATTGTTGTTCGTCCAACTACAAATGTACGGGGATGGTTCGCATTGGTACGGTATCGGCAACCGGGCTGAAGGTACATTATAATTTATAGGTAAAGGCTTATAATAAATTTATCAAGTGAAGGCTTATAATAAATTTATCTATCTATCTATATATTGCCGGGCACCGTACTCCCCTTCATGGGGGTGGCCATTCACAAAACCTGACAGACAAGAAATGCCGAAAATACCAATTAATTAATGCCAACAATTCTGAATAATTGAAAACACACGAGATGTACGAATTATGTACCCTGTCTCCCAGTGTTTCTGTATAGTATTATTTGTAAATACCATTGTTTGTTTTAGGACTTGGGAATTCCACTCTCCGCTGTGAACATAGTTATACCCTGTACCAAATAAGTAGACCAACACTCATTAACCTCTATAACTTACACACGACTAGAGTAATCCAGCTAATATTTCTACCATTTGGGGAGAGTCAGTCGGGGAATAAGTGTGCACTAACAGTCCATTTGCTCTAGCCCTTTTTGAGTTACAGCTGTTAGGATCAGGGTTACCAAATCAAGTCCGCTAGATAGTAAATCAATGCCGAAGATCGCTAGAACAATGTCACAAACTCTTGAATATCGCTCTAATCTGGCTCAAATCTCCAGAATATCGCTAGATGTAACAATTGCCTCTAGATCGAAATAAATACCTCTAGATCAAGCGGGAAAGTAGCTAAATTGGCAACAGTAGTTGAGATTCACTATTTCTGGCCTAATTATTTAGAACAGGGTACAACATTTCAATTGATAGTTTTATACCTCTTATTGTTGAAAAGTATAAGTAGTAAGAGCATTGATAGGTTTGGAATCTCCTTATAATATATGATAATTCCCCTTCTTGATATATCTTCCCTTGCTCCTTTATTAAACCATATCTTGGTCTGCACCCCTTATGTCCCCTAATGATTATAATTATATTTGCCCTGAATATTAAGGTAAGGTATTACTATTGTTCATTATGCTTCTCTCTCTCTCTCTCTCTCTCTCTCTCTCTCTCTCTCTCTCTCTCTCTCTCTCTCTCTCTCTCTCTCATACATTCACCCTACAGTAAGATATTACGTATTGTTCATTATGCTTCTCTCTCTCGCTCTCTCTCTCTCTCTCTCTCTCTATCTCTAATTATATATTCACCCTACAGTTACATGTTGCGAATCAAAGTCAAACAAACCCGAAAGAATTCTATAGTTATATCAGAAAGAAAAAAGTAATTACTTCAACTGTTGGACCGTCGGTGAAAATGGAGAATACACCAAAGACGAAGTACAAATGAGTAATACCCTCAATACCTTCTTTGCATTAGTTTTTATAACGGAAGACCTCAGTGATATCCCTACACCATCGCCGATTCAGATTGATAATTCAGATGTTCTAAGCAATATCACCGTTACAGAGAGAGAAGTATTGAATTGTTTAGATACACTCTAGGTAAATAAAACGCCTGGACCTGATACAATCTCACCTAGAGTCCTAAAGGAAGCTAAGGATGAGCTCTCTAAACCACTGACATTGCTATTCAATAAATCCTTGCAGTCTGGAACAATGCCTGATCAGTGGAAGCTAGCCAACGTAACACGTAACACCGATATTAAAAAAAGGCAGCAAATCCCTACCCAGTACCTATCGTCCAATTAGCTTAACCTCAGTTGTATGTAAAATGCTAGAAACACTCATAAGAGACAGACTCATAAATCACTTAGAGGAAAATAACATACTTAAAGATACTCAACACGGCTTTCGTAAAAAACGTTCCTGTTTAACAAACCTCTTAGACTTCTTCCACGATACCCTCAACCTCTACGATGAGAGTAAAGCTGTAGATATTATATACCTTGATTTTCAAAAGGCCTTTGACAAAGTTCCCCACAAACGTTTACTGCTAAAACTAAAAGCGCATGGAATACAAGACGGAGTGTTGAAATGGATAGAAAATTGGCTCAGCGACAGAAAGCAAAGAGTAGTCATCAACGGTAAGGCATCTAAAGTAGCGGGGTATCCCAGGGATCGGTACTAGGACCAATTATCTTTCTAATTTACATCAACGACATAGATGAGGGTCTCACCTGTACAATCTCAAAATTTGCTGACGATACAAAAATTGCAAATAGCGTACTTTCAAAAGAACAAGTTGACGATATGTAACACAATCTAGATAAGTTGTCATGTTGGGCCCAAATTTGGCAAATGAGTTTCAATGTGGATAAATGCAAAGTACTACATATCGGATACCAAAATGAGAAAGCAAACTATTTGATGAATGGCACTCAGCTTAAGAATGTAAACAGAGAAACCGATCTGGGAGTAAAAATATCGAGTAACCTAAAACCGAGTCAACAATGTTCAGAAGTTGTTAAGAAGGCAAACAAAATAATTGGCTTTATAGGCAGGTCATTTGAGCATAAATCCAAAGACGTAATCCTAACCCTTTACAATTCCTTAGTCCGCCCTCTTCTGGAATACTGCGTTCAATCTTGGTGCCCTTATTACCAAAAAGATATAGACAAGCTAGAACGAGTTCAACGTAGAGTTACCAAAATGATGCCTAGCCTAAAGAACAAACTATACGAGGAGCGTCTTAGAGAATTAAATCTATTTCCTTTAACCCAGCGCAGATTAAGAGGCGACTTAATTCAAGTATTCAAAATCATCAAAGGCATCGACAATATGAACTGTAGTAAGTACTTCACTATCGACCAATCTAATTACACGCGGGGAAACGGGTGCAAAATTATTGGTAAATCTTTTAACTCACACGAGGCTAAAAATTTCTTCTTCAATCGAGTTGTCAACTTATGGAATGGGCTTCCCCGAGATGTTATAGACTGCAGCACCGTTGACTCATTTAAACTTCGCCTAGACAAATATCTCGCATCAAACCCGCGACTGACTGCATTTGTGAATGAGTAACTTTATTTTATCCTCCTCTCAGTTACTGACTCATCTGTCCCCTACTAACTTCCTAATCCTGCCACAGACATTAGTTCCAGGGCAGTGGTTCCCTTTCCAATGTTCCCTTGCCCACTCTAGACCACTGTTTGGACACTTGATCCTCAGTGTTTTGGAGGACAAGCAGCCTAGAAGGGTCACTAGACCTGTTGTTGCTTGATTTCATTTGTACTCCTTTGTACTTAATTTTACTTCGCCTGAAATTCCCTCACTTAGATATCCACACAGACATGTCAAACTATAATTTTTGCAGAATCTCTACAGTAGATAATGCTCCTTGTCTTCCAGATGAAATTCCTCCAATTAGTCCTATTAAGAATTGCTCCTTGTGCTCGCTCCTGTATTGGCAATTTGTTTCCGTCCTGTGTACTTCATACCTCATGCTTCCCAGTAACCCTGGAAAGAAAGCAAACATCCATCCAGTTTCCTAAAAAAAGGTGCCTCTTCAGATCCATCAAACTTACAGACCAATAGCTATAACTTCCACTCTTGTTAAGTCTTTGAAATTATATTAAATAATCACATATTAAGCATCTTGAGATAATAATATTAAGCGATTGATAGGCAATATGGTTTTTAGACGATGTCTGATCAACTTGGCAGACATTCTTTGCCCTTCTTACGCATCAAATCAACCAAGCTACAGACCAACATGGTGAAACACAATACAATAGCACTGGGATATATCAAAGGCATTTGATAGAGGTCTGGCATCAATCCTTATTGTGCGTAAGATGTCCACACTACGGCCTTGCATCATTAGTTCCACTAATTTCTTCTTATCTTCAGAACAGAAAAAATACGTGTAATGGGCATGGCGCGCTTTTATTCCCCAATTCCACTCAATAAATGTTGGGTGTTCCCCCAGGGATCAGTTTTTGGCCTCAACTCTATTCCTCATTCCATATCAGTGATCTCATATCTACCACTCATAATCCACTACATTCCCTACGCAGATGACTCAACACTCCACAGTTCGCTTCACATTTACCAATTCTTATCACTGCCCAACCCGAATCTTATAAATTCAAAATAAACACTGCAATGTTCTCTGAACCAGGACTTTCTAGAATTAATGAATGGGGACAAACGAATCTAGTTTTCCTTTAATGCACCGAAACCAAGTACATAAAAAAATTTTTTTGTTTTTTTTCTAACCGACAGAATCTCACTGACGATCCCATAGAGTTTGAATGAGCAACAATACTTCCCACTTCCCCTAGTATTGACATTCTCGGTGTACGATTAACTACTAACTTGAGCTGGACACATTCTTGTTAGAAGCATGTGCTAAGAATGCCTCTAAACACTGGGACTCCTGTACAGAGTTCGCGAATTTCTTGCACTGACGAGCAGGTAGGGCGTAATATATAAAGTCATGTGCGTTCTTTTTCTCAGATGGGATTACTGTTCACCCAACCTCGGTGGGGTGGAAAGGGAGTGGTTTGCTTGAGGCCAGTTGGACAAAATTCAAATAAAGCTATTAGATTAATCAATAACCCTGCAATCACACAGGGACCTTCCTACATTATCCATACTGATTACGACCTGGCACTCGGGTACACAAGGGGCTCGCCATCAGGACTCTAATACTGCTCGCTGCCACAACGGAAACACACGATCCCAACCCCTGAAGTACGTGCCATCGGAACAAAAAACACCAATACCACTCCAAGAGTTCAATCTGCTATAAACGGGGTATCCAAGAACTCGGTACTTATGTTTCCAACAACAGACTAAATAAAGAGACAGGAATTCTCTAGTCTGGTCAACAATCAAACAAAGAGTACGAAACAACAACACCAAAGAATAGTGTTGGCCGAAGCCGAAGTAATCCACCCTTGACTAAGAACTTAAGAAGTCCTCCACCCTCTACTTCGGATCGGCACTATTACGTTACGTTAATTAATAGTCCTTAAGCATCGAGCAAGGAATCTTCTGAAAAAAGTTAGATGCTACTCGGATGCTCGTAAGAAGTACGTATCGGATTTTGAACAGTAATTCAATAAGAAAAACACTGGCAATTAAATACTATTACAGGTTTAAATTGGCATAAGACTAATTAAAAGAATATGCAATAGTAAATGGCAAACATTAAAAAGCAATACTCCGCAAATGCAACGGCAATAGCCTACTCGGATTGTGCTCGTGGGCCACTAATCACTAAAGTAGCCAAGCTTGCAACACATGAAATCAAGAGTGCATAAACAATATCATACATAAGGAAAGCTTCAATACTATTCTGTATCTACTAATCGAGTAAAGTCTAGCTGGGGTACTGTGGGCAAAGGTAGCAGTGACTGAGCAAAAACGGCTCGTAG
>CM064570.1:33211128-33216493 GCA_032716605.1 Paralithodes platypus | reverse complement strand
TAATATTCCTTACCATTTTATAGTGACGTTCTAATATTTCCTTACATTTATATGTGACTTTCTAATATTATTTCCTTACCGATTTGATATGTTGACTTTCTAATATTTCCTTACCATTTTATATGGACTGTCGTAAATATTTCCACTTACCATGTTTTATATGTGACTTGCTAATATTTCCTTACCATTTAATTTACTTTCTAATTTTCCTTACCAGTTATATGTACTATTCTAAGATTCCTTACCATGTTATCTGGTGACTTTCTAATATTTCCTTACCATGTTATATGTGACTTTCTAATATTTCCTTACCATTTTATATGTGGAATTTCTAATATTTCCTTACCATTTTATATGTGACTTTCTAATATTTCCTTACCATTTTATATATGTTACCTTTCTAATATTTCCTACAGTTTAAATTGACTTCTAATATTTCCTTACCATTTAATGTATTCTAATCTTCCCTTAACCATTTTCTTGACTTTCTAATATTTCCATATTACCATTTATATGTGACTTTCTAATATTCCTTAAACCATTTTATATAGGGACTTTCTAATATTTCCTTACCATTTTAATATGTGACTTTCTAATATTTGGTTTCCTTACCATTTTACATGTGACGTGCTAATAGTTTTCCGTACCATTTTAGCTGTGACTTTCTATAGTTCCTGAACCGATTTATAGTTGCCTTTTCTAATTTTCTTACCATTTATATGTGAACCTTTCTAATCTTCCTTACCATTTATGGTGACTTTCTAATATTTCCTTACCATTTTATATGTGACTTTCTAATATTTCCTTACCATTTTATATGTGACTTTCTAATATTCCTTACCATTTTATGTAACTTTCTAATATTTCCTTACCATTTTAATATGTGACCTTCTAATATTTCACCTTACCATTTTATATGTGTACTTTCTAATATTTCCTTACCATTTTATATGTGACTTTCTAATATTTCCTTACCATTTTATAATGTGGACTTTCTAATATTTCCTTACAATTTTATGTGACTTTCTAATATTTTCCTTACCATTTTATATGTGACCTTTCTAATATTTTCTTAACATTTTATATGTGACTTTCTAATATTTCCTTAACCATTTTATATGTGACTTTCTAATAGTTCCTACCATTTTATAATTGACTTTTCTAATATTTCCTTACCATTTTATATGTGACTTTCTAATATTTCCTTACCATTTTATATGTGACTTTCTAATATTTCCTTACCATTTTACTGTAACTTTTCTAACTATTTCCTTACCATTTTTATATGTGACTTTTCTAATATTTCCTTACCATTTTATATGTGACTTTCTCAATATTTCCTATCCCGATGTTTATATGTGACTTTCTAATATTTGCCGTTACCATTTTATATTGTGACTGACTTCTAATATTTCCTTAACCATTTACTTAATAGGGGCTTTTCTAATATGTTCCTTACCATTTTATATGTGACTTTCCTAATATTTCCTGTACCATTGTAATATGTATATGTGACTTTCTAATATTTCCTTACCATTGTTATTTAGTCAATTGTCTTTCAGTAATAAGAATAAATAAGATAAAATACTAAAGGAGAATAATAAACTAAGAATAAAGAGATAATATAAGAGTAAAACTCTTTAACGGGTTAACAAACTTAAATTAATTATAAAAAGATCTTAATACTTTGCTGATAATCAAGATTAATTGAGATATTCTAGTGTCTTAAAACCTTGCTTACATACCAAACTTTTGTAATTCGTTAATTTAATAGCCTCTTTCATATTAAAACATTCAATGTAACTTTAAATAGTTTACTGATTAAATATAATTGAGATGTATCAGAGTATAAAGGATAACTGTCCCAACAACTAAAGGAAAGCAAGTAACAACAAAACAAACTATAATATTGTACGTTCTATTGGCCTTCAGCTGTTTGCTGCACTTTCATATTAACTGTTCTATCTTTATTTATTTAGTTAACCACTTGTAAATCAAGATATGTAACACTATATATATATATATATATATTCTTGACAAACTAGAAAGCCTTGCGTCTCATTAACCCATAAATGGCGGCAACGCTGATAAGAAGTTTTACTGGGCGAGGGCGGCAAAGCTCTTAAGAGGGAGGCCTAAAAAAAAAATTTAAACGGCCCCAGTAGCACTAAAAAAAAAAAAAAAAAAAAAAAAAAAAAAAAAAAAAATTCCTATAACCTCAGTATCCCTCTCTCCACATCCCCCTCCTTCCCCCCTTTCCCCCCTCCCCTTCAATTATCACCCTATTTATCCCTCTATTCCCTAATTCGTTGGAATATTTTTGTGCTAACATTAGCAAAATGTGTGGAGGATGTGCTTACGTGCCTAGCCAGTGGGTTACATAAGCGAGTGTGTGTATGAGTAGGCTCAGTGTGGCTTGAGGCCTCGTGAAGGGAGGGGTTGCCTCAATTTTCTCCACAATTCATGAATGGGCTGCTCCATGTTAGATTCCGCGATTTGACCAGAAAAATTATTATTGTTCACTTGTTTTAGTTGTTTGTTACGGTTCCTATCTTCAATAGTGAAGGTGAATAATAGGCTCATATGAAAAAGTAATAACGATATTTATCGTACAATGACGATTATAGGCCTGAATGGAGCCTATATGCTCGCCCATGAGCATCTAGTTCAATACCCACCCCTTGCCGTTCCCGGGTTAACTCACGTCCACTCACTGATGCTTTGCAATCTCTCTCTCTCTTCGCCGCGATGTATGTGATGTTGCATCTCCTCGCTCAGCTCATTATCGCTACTACAACGTACCAAGATTAAATCAGCGTTCCTCAGAGCTCTCTCAATGCCTACCACCTCCTGTACGTAGGGTACGTAGTACTTGTCTTGCAACACAATCCCACCCCTACTCAGTGCAACTCTCCAACCCAAGAGTGAAACGATACTCCTAAGCTTTCTTATATTCAACAGCTGAGCTCTGGGAATCTCTCCCTGAATACATCTTTCCGTCATCCTATGATTGAAATGACTTCAAACTCCGTGTGTCCAGACATTTTGGCTCGAACATTCTTTGATTTTGGCCCTGTCATTCTTTCAAGTCTGGCGGAGGCACTCGCCACAGGCAGTTCTGCCTTTTGTCTCCCTCACTCACATAGAAAACAAAATAAGTATATAAAGTTGGGTGAGTGATATTCTTCAATCAGCTCTACTTTTTTGTTCTCAACAGCACTTCTATAATTAACTAGTACTAATACAATTGCACTATATTTCACAACGTTCTCCCTTCTCCCTTCAATTTTCATATTATCATTTACTTATTGTACTTTAAATGACTTATGATAAATTTTATTTGTTTACACGAATTCCTGCATTTGGACCATTTATCTTCCTTCTTGTTCAATACATTTCGTTAATGACCAATTTATTTAGTTAGTCAGTCAGTCAGTAGCCAGCCCTTAATCACACAAGGAGTAGGAAGGATCAGCAAGAGACATGATCAAGGAAAAAGAGGTGACAGGAGAAGAACACATATAAAAGTGTGCCCACAAAAAGCAAACACACAAGCATTCAGAAGCACCAATCACACATCAGCCCCCGATATCAATGGTTCAACCTCAGATGTTTAATCTTATTTATGTTTATATCTATTTAGTTAGTGGCTATATTTACCAAGCAACAATGTTCTCTCAAAAAATGTGTGAATGCTTGTCCCCCGCCCTAAGGAGATCTGGTAAGCATCGTTTATCTCTCTCTCTCTCTCTCTCTCTCTCTCTCTCTCTCTCTCTCTCTCTCTCTCTCTCTCTCTCTCTCTCTCTCTCTCTCTCTCTCTCTCTCTCTCTCTCTCTCTCTCTCTCTCTCTCTCTCTCTCTCTCTCTCTTTTTAAATAACAATAACGACATAAATACATCTTGGGAATTATTCGAAACCACTTACCTAAAAGCAGTGCAGGACTGCATACCATCGAAAATACGGCATGCAGGCCATAATAATAAGCCCAAATGGTGTAATAAAGATATTTCAAACTGTCTGCTTGCTAAAACGTTTGCTAATGATAGATTAAAATCCTTACAAAATGACGAAGAACGGGTGAAATTTGTAGAGATACGACGCAAAGCCAAAAAGTTAATTAACCCTTCCAGCCCGGGTGTCATTTTAAAATGACACAAAAAAAAAGGGCCGGTGCCCGGGTGTCATTTTAAAATCCTTGTGCTTGAAAGCGTGCTTCAAAATTCGCGCGGCCAAATTTTGCATTGCTGGAGCGACCGCAGCGCCACCAAGCCTCAACTACTAGTGTTATCAGTTCGTACGTGGCCGCCATAGCGAGTTATACTGAAAAAATGCTTTCCGACGTGTCCAATTCGCTGCAACCTCCCGCGGGCCCCAGTGCTACCCCGCTTGCAACTTCAACGCCTGTTGCAACTGAGAAAAAAGCTCAACGAAAGAAAGTTAAGCGTTTGTTGAGTGATAGCGCTATACAGCGACACCTTTTTGATAGTGAAGAGAGCAGTGGCGAAAGCTTGGTGGACAAAGAACAATTTATAAGTGCAAGTGAAGATGACGATTTCGTTGGCTTTGGAGACGACGATAATGTCGATTTATTTAAGGGGGGAGACAGTAGTGATGATCCTGATGTTGAAGTGTTTCAGGAAGGTGCAATTGAGCTTCCAAGTATGCTAGAACCTAGGCCTACCCCCTCGCCATCTTCGCTAGGTCAGCCTAGGCCTAGCCCTAGCCCAGGATCTTCCCCTTTGCCTGCCCGTACGCCCTTGAAAGTGGGCAAATATTTCTATAAACAATCTTTGGTGAAAAGTGCAGCTAAAAAAGCACGCAGGGCAGCCGCAGAAGAGGATAGGGAAGCTGAAGACAGTGATAATGACGCCGACCCTGGCTTAGCAACCACCCGCATTCCATTGTCCCGACGTCTTGACCCGGGACGCCGCGTGGGTCACCCACAGCCCTCGGCTTCATCTCTCCTTCAGGATGACCAAAGGGCCTTTTCAAGTGGTATTACTAGTGTGCCACAGCCCTCAACACACTGCAGAGCATTATTTTCTGCGGAGAAGCCCTCGGCTCGCCGCAAAAGGAGCCCAACTCCCGAGGCCGAGGCTCCATTGTTGAAGCTCCCGCAGCATCCCGCGCCCCACACCGCCGACGCCCGGTCACTTCTTCACCCGAATTGTCTCCTGAAGAGGATGCTGACGACCCCAACATTGCCCCAGATGACCTGACGTCGCCTGAGGAGGAAGAGGAAGAGGAACAGGAACAGGAAGAGGAAGTCCCGACAAGACGAGCGAGAGGGCGAGGTCGTGGACGTGGTCAGTCTGCCGACGCCGCTGCCCCTGGGCGTGGGCGTGGGCGTGCAGGGCGTCCGCGT
>CM064570.1:33106128-33206128 GCA_032716605.1 Paralithodes platypus | reverse complement strand
AACATCTAGGTCATAATAACATCTAGGTCATAATAACATCTAGGTCATAATAACATCTAGGTCATAATAACATCTAGGTCATAATAACAACTAGATCATAATAAAATCTAGGTCATAATAACATATAGGTCATAATAACATCTAGGTCTTAATAACATGTAGGTCATAATAACATCTAGGTCATAATAACATCTAGGTCATAATAACATCTAGGTCATAATAACATCTAGGTCATAATAACATCTAGGTCATAATAACATCATAATAGCATCTAGGTCATAATAACATCTAGGTAGTAAAATCGCCGGAAAAATTGTAGTGTGACGCGATATTCAGTAAGACCCCCAAGGCTTTGCTCTAAGCTCCGGGTTGGTTATTTTCTCCCCCCCACCCGGAAGTTGAATGCCGTGGAAGAATAAGAGTGTGAGCTTGGATAGAAGAGAAAAGTGAGCGGTGAAGCAAATTACCACATACGCCGAGCATTAAAAATATGAGAGAAACTTGTTAGGAAAACGGGATTACGGCGGGGGAGCAAAACAAAACAATAAACATCATTACAAAACAAAAAAATACTCGCGGATTTACAGGACCGCTTTTCCCGGAACGTTGATATTCTTGGCCACATTTTGTATAATTCCATTTACTATATTATATAATGCACTAGTACGACTTTACTATATTATATAATGCACTAGTACGACTTTACTATATTATATAATGCACTAGTACGACTTTACTATATTATAATGCACTAGTACGACTTTACTATATTATAATGCACTAGTACGACTTTACTATATTATATAATGCACTAGTACGACTTTACTATATTATATAATGCACTAGTACGACTTTACTATATTATATAATGCACTAGTACGACTATATATAATGCACTAGTACGACTTTACTATATTATATAATGCACTAGTACGACTTTACAAGTTTATTCTGACTATTAACCCGAACAGTAACGGTGACGTCCTGTTCATTATGTTCTGAATACTATTAGGCGATTGTATTCAGCTTAGGAATTACGTCTACTAATAAAAAGGCTACAGACTAACTCACATCATCCTTTCAGCTACCAATATCCTTCCTAAGCTGAATACAATCGTCTAAATGAAGCTAAAATCAAATAAAAAGAGACGTCGCCGGTACAGTGGGGGAGGTGAGGTTACTTTTTGTTCTTTGTGTATGAAGGAGACAAAAGGCAGGTTGACTGTAACGAGTGTCTCCCCTAAAACTGACAAAGTGACAGAGCAGAATTCAAGTGACGTTGGGGTCGAAATGCATGGACACACGAAGTTTAAAGCAGGTCAAGTCGTAGGATGAAGGAGAGATTGATTGAGGGAGAGAGCTCCAGAGTTCACTTGTTGAGTAAAAGAAAGACTGCGAAAATAAGATAATTCTTGGTTTAGGGAGCTGGACAGAATAGGTGTGGGATTGTGTGAAAAGGCGGGTGCCTCCCACTCACCGTAAAGGTAGGGGTATGCACTGAGAGAGCTATGAAAACCGCTAATTGTTGTAATAGCGACAATTATATTATATTATTATAATAATTTATATATAATTAGTATGGCCTATATATTTTAAATGTGTGGAGTGTTATCATAGAGATATACAAACTATGCCAGTCAAGCCTTTCACCCTATTTTTCCTTTTTTGTCCAAGTAAATATGGAGATGATGGAAAGACTATAGTATTAAACAGAGGGTGCATGGGGAATTTGGCAAACAGAGTAGAACAGAAGGTATTAACCCTTGTCTAGCGGGGGTGGACTTAAGTCGGTCTAGAGAAGAAAGGACTATGTGGCAGGGCCCGACTTGAGTCTGTGTGCAATTTTTTAGCAATAATGGCTCTGAGAGAGAGACGAGCGGGTGGAGGAGCGTAGGTCGGCTCATGACCGCTCGGCACGGGTCCCGCGCGACTACTGACGTCTACTCCACACACACCCACACTCACTACCTCGCTACACAGGGAATTATGTAAGGAAATTACAGTATTTTCGGGATTTTTCCTTCGTCTTGCACGATCGTTGCAAGAGAACGCGTGGTCGTAGAAGGATGGTTCTGGTGTCATTGGAAAGCTCAATTATCGCCCTTTCAGGGATACATAATTGTATTACGCTCTGGCTCTTGTTTATGCATTAAAAAGAGCACGGAAACAAGGTCGTTTAGGGTAAAACCACCTGGATGCGGGATGCGTGATGCGGTTCTATCTTTCTCTCTCCTAGAATACCCCTCCACCAATAGCAGACTTTTGCACCCTGATTTTCGCCTCCTCTGATCCTCCACCCTCTATATATACCCTTCCTGTTTACCTTTCATATCTTTCTATCCTTACTTGATAATGCTGGTTGTCCAGTGAAACGCGTCGTATATCCTGTATCATCATGTACATTAATGTAACCCTGTACCACCATGAATTTTGCTCATCTCATTCATCTACTTCCTGCCACCCAGCGAAAACTCATCAGAGACCTGGAAACTTTGAATAATAAAATTTCCAACGCAGAAATTGCCATTTCTTTCAACCCCATCCTCGTGCAGCAGCACCCAACATACATCGTGCACATAACATTAACATTCTCCAATTGAACATAGATGGCATTAACACAAAGAAACACGAACTCTCACACTTCATCAAACAACACAACATACACATTGCCATCTTACAAGAAACAAAACTCTGCACATCACAAAAAACACCCACATTTCATAATTTCACCACCATCAGACAAGACCGGGCTGTCGGCGGGGGCGGTGGACTCATCACCCTGGTACACAATGAAATATCATACATAGTAACCAGTGTACAAACCAAATCCCTCCTCCCCCAAATGATAACACAACAGAAATACAATCAATTAAAATACGCACTGGCAACAAATCCAACATAACCATCATAAACACATACATCCCTCCCCAAACATCCCCTACAGTACCAAATGAATACAGACCACACTTACAACACATCACAAACACCCCACACATCATCCTGGGTGGTGACTTCAACGCCAAGACGTCGGCCTGGTTTGTCGACAACCCCGACACAGACAGAGGGCTGGTACTACAAAACCAAACAGATAACCTCATCATCCTTAACGACATCCATCAACATACCCATATTCCTCACCAAGCCCTCTATAACCCATCATCTCCAGACATCACCTTTTGCTCCCCAGAACTCGCCCCCACAACATCCTGGAGGGTGGTCAGAACCTTAGGCTCTGACCACCTCCCGATCATTATCACCACCAAAACCAGACTCACCCCAGCTAGCCACAAACACACATACACCAATTATAAAAAAGCTAACTGGGAAGCATTTACAAATGAGACAGAACAACACTTTACAACTCTAAACAGTACACCCATCACTAACATCAACAATGCTGTACACATACTCAATACAACTATCCAAAATGCTGACAAGAAACACATTCCAAGAGGTAACAGAAAAAGACACAACCCCAACTTCACACCAGAAATTCAAAACCTTATCAGACAACGCAACACACTGAAACACTCCCCAGCACCCCACACACAAGACATCACACAACAAATTCAAGCACTCAACACCCAAACTAACAACAAAATACAAGAACAACAAAAACTAAATTGGAATAACTTCCTACAAACACTTGATCACAAAACAAACCCCAAAAAACTCTACAAAACACTAAACAGCATCACACTTTCCAACAGCAACACAACACAATCACATGCTGCAATCACAACAACAGACTCTACTCCTTCATGTAAACAACAAGCAAACACTCTCATCAATCACTTTTCACATGTCAGCCACCTAAAACCTCACAAAGACGACCGACGTGTCATCCGACGTAAGAGACAATTCCCCACAGACCCTGACTATACACCCTTCACCAATCACCAGACAAAGCATATCATCAACAATCTCAAGCACTCACCCGCCTGTGGCCTAGACAACATAAGCAACATACACCTCAGACACCTGGGACCACAAGGCATACAAACACTCACTAACATATCAAACTACAGCTATTCACACAACACAATACCAGATATTTGGAAGCATGGTATCATCATCACATTCCCCCAACCCAACAAAGACCCCACGCTACCCTCCTCGCACCGCCCCATCACACTCCTTTGCTCCCCCTCCAAAGTCATGGAACGCCTAGTATTACAACTAATTACACCCGACCTACCCCTAGCTCCAACACAACATGGCTTTAGGCCACTGCACTCCACAAACACTCTTCTCACAGACCTTACACAAAGAGCTTTTGACGGCATCAACTCAGCTAGACCACCACACAGATCACTATTAGCCACACTCGACATTAGTAAAGCCTTCGATGCCATCCCCCGCCACAACCTAACAAACAAAATCTACAACACAAACATGCACAACAACACAAAAAGGTGGCTGGCCAACTTCCTAGCAGGCAGATGTGCACACGTATCTTTTGCCGGTCAGTCATCTAAAATCAGAAACTTTCCAAACGGAGTCCCACAAGGATCCGTCCTATCGCCCGCACTCTTCAATCTGTACATGCACGATATAACTACACCCAATACTCCCCAAATAAACTTAGCCTCCTATGCAGATGACATAACACTCACATGCACACACCATGACCCAAAAGAGCAACAGATCTCCTTCAACCCTATCTCAACACACTACATGGCTGGTGCACTACAAACAGACTTAATCTAGCCCCAGCCAAATCCACCGCAACCCTGCTCACAAGCTGGACAGGTGAACACGAATACATCCCTCAACTCACCATAAACAACACACCCCTAACACATACACACACACCCAAAATCCTAGGAGTAACATATGATACTCATATGACATTCAAACAGCACACCACAAACATTAAAAAGAAACTGACACCCAGACTTTAACGCCCTCAGGTCACTTGCTCACACAAAATTTGGACACAACAAAGAAACTACCATCACAGTATATAAACAATACATAAGATCAGTAATGGAATACGCAAGCCCAGCCTGGGCTTCTAACCTAGCTGAAACACATCATAAGACGTTACAGACTATTCAAAACAAAGCCCTGAAGATCATTACAGGCTGCACAGCTACTGCACCCACAGATCATCTACATCAAGAAACCAAAATCCTCAAAGTCAAAGACCATCTGGACATGAGAGGCACTCAATTCCTGGCAGCAGCCTCCACGAACCAAGACCACCCACTAAACTACATGGCAACACACCCACAGACACCAAGAAATATCAAAACAACACCCAGCACACGGTATCACACACAATTATTGTCCTCTCTCCCTCCCTGCCCACCCCGAACCAACTTCCAGAAGCACATCCATACTCATATCTCTCGCCAATCCATCCACTCACTCACAGACAACACGCAGCTGCATGCACGACCTCCCGAAATCCATCCTTCCGAATCCTCCCTCCCTCGCGAGGACAGAGTCCACCTGGCCAGGCTGAGATGCGGACACCATCCAGCTCTCCTGAGCTATCAGAAGAGACTGGATGACTCCGTTGTCGACGCCTGCCCGGGATGTAACACAGCACCCCATACCATTAAACACATCATAGAAGACTGCATTTCACACAACCACTTACGCCAACAACACAACCTACACTCAATGAGAGCTCTGTGGAAAAGCCCGATTATGGCCATGGCCTTCCTCAGGGACTCGGGGCTGTTCGGCCAGGCAGCTTAGGGAACAACAACAACAACAACAACCTCGTATGTATTAAAGATTTTTTTTAACCTGGCTTTACTAACATATATATATATATAATTATATATATATATATATATACCCTATATATATATATATATATATATATATATATATATAAAGGTACAATCCAATTTCTCCCTAGAATTGGTGGCCTTGTTACAGAAGGGGCCGAGGGAATCCAAATGAGATGCAAAACCCATCACAGTTTTATGGGGAGATTTTGACTCTTTGATACCAGAGTGACAGGGGGGGGGGGGGGTGGAGTGGGGAGGAGGGGTGAGGGGGGGGGGTAGGGGTGTGTCAGGGGAGGGGGGGGTGGTGGGAGGGGGGAAGGGTGTGTGAGGGAGTAGGGTGAGGGATAAGGGTGTATGGTGAGGAATATTGACACTGATACCAGTGTCAGGGTCGAGGGTGGGGGACGAGAGGTGTGTGTGCGTGGGAGGAGGGGTGTGGGGGGGGGGGGGGGAGAGAAGGGGTGTGTGAGAGGGTAGGGTGAGGTATAAGGAGGTATGGTGAGAGATATTGACACATTGATACCAGTGTTAGGGGGAAGGATGGGAGGAGAGGTGTATGTGTGGGGAGATGAGGAAGGGGTGGAGTGATGTGTGGGTGGAGAGGGGGAGGATGGTGGTGGGAGGGGGGAGATGAGGGAGGAGGGGGAGGGGTGTGTAGGTGTTATTGTGTCACGTTGTTAGATTTTCAGATTTTTGGTGTGTTAGGATGTCACGTCGGATTGTGTTTGTTCATATCTTACGCTACTTTAATTTTGGCTACCTCACTAGTTTAACATTTTAAAATATTTGTTGTGACATGATGTTCTTGAATTTCGTGTTTGGCTGGCTTATACAATCGATTATGCTAATTCAAAAATTGTGACGATTCTTCGAGACTCAGGTGTGTCTTCGGGGCAGTGCCTATTTTCGTTTCTTTTTTTGTTTCATGTGATTGAGGGAGACAAAAGATACAACTGCCTGTAGCGATTGCCTCCCCCAGAGTTGAAAGAGTGACAGAGCTTATCCAATGTTGACCATGATCTAGCATAATGTGAAAGCCATGACAATATACATGTTGACAAAGCCTTGTGGCTATTCATTAATAATCATTATATTCTTCAAGGATTATTTTGAATTGCGTTACTAAATAGAAATAGATATCCGAGATCATTATTAGCAGCATGTCTTGATAAAATAATGTTTTCTTTGCTGCCCATCTTCTGTCAGACGTCTGTGTCTTGATTAGTTTTACAAATATGAGCTGTCGTTGATTATTCCATTAACCACTTCTCTACCGGTGCCGTCATTTTAATTTAATTCTGTTTTTTATTAGACGATTATATTCTGCTAAAAAGGGCCTCCAGCAATTAGCAGGCTTCTAACTATCTCCCTTAATCCTTTGTACTACCACAGATCCTTCTTAAACTGCACAAAATCCTCTAAATGTAGCTAGATCATACTTTAATAGACGTCGCCGGTACAGAAGGGGTTAAATGGTAGTCTCCCTCCTTAAACAAACTTTTATCAATAACAATTCACAATTCTAGTATTGGATGAAGAGGTGCGGGAGAGGGTACAACAGGGGAAGAGGGTTGTAGGAACGCTAAAAGCAGTAACAAGAAATAGGGTGGTCAGTATGGAAGTGAAGAACAGTGTGGTAATCCCGACACTGACTTACGGAAGCGAAGTAAGAAGGCGGCGTCAGGCAATAGATAGATAGATAGATAGAATTCTAGTATTTTAAGGGAGCCCACCTCGAGTTTTTCTCTTTCTCTCTCTCTCTCTTTGGCTGGTATCAATTCGACCCCATTCAGCCTACTGTTTTAAGACTTTTACCCCCATCCAGGTATCAATATTTTCCTGGCGAGCGGCAGCGAGCCAGCTTATATGTATTTTTGTTTTGACAGTAAGCTAAATTTGTACATTTTTCGATAGAAAAATGTCTCCGGTGAAGCCGGATTTCTCCATACAATGCTAGCTCGCTATCGCTCGCCAGGAAGAATTCG
Source organism: Paralithodes platypus (assembly GCA_032716605.1). Taxonomy (NCBI): domain Eukaryota; kingdom Metazoa; phylum Arthropoda; class Malacostraca; order Decapoda; family Lithodidae; genus Paralithodes; species Paralithodes platypus. The sequence continues at coordinate 33,198,396 of CM064570.1, read as the reverse complement.
ACACTTGGATGGGGATAAACGTCTTAAAACAGTTGGCTGAAAGGGGCTGAATGGATACAAGCCAGAGAAGAGAAAAGGAGAGAAAGAGAAACAAACGTTATTTTGTCTAAACACCAACAATAATTCATCAGGATGAAATTACTAATTACGAATATCTATCTATCTATCTATTGCCTGACGCCGTGATCCCAGAAGGGGTGGCCACGAATGAACCGCCTCCATGCACCTCTGTCCCCAGTCAGTCGACGCCCCTCCTCCCAACCAGCACCGCCTTCATTCATATACTTCCTCACTCCATCCTTCCACCCCTCCTTCGGTCTACTTCTCCCTCTCTGTCCTTCCACCTCGCTCTCGTACACCCTCTTAGTCATTCTCTCGCTTCCCATACGTTCCATATGGCCGAACATTCTCAAGTTGTTCCTTTTCACACTTTCCAGCACATCTACCTTCACAACACACCTCCTTCTTACTTCCTCATTCGTCTGTCTATCCCTCCATGTAACTCTGCACGCACTTCTCAAGTAACTCATTTCCACAGCTCTCACTCTTGGTCTGAGTCTCTTCCCGAACGTCCATGCTTCGCTTCCGTAAGTTAGTGTCGGGATTACCACACTGTCATGCAAGGACTTCTTCACTTCCATGCTGACCACTCTATTTCTTGTTACTGCTTTCAACTTTCTTACAACCCTCTTCCCCTGTTGCACCCTCTTCCGCACTTCTTCATCCATTGTCTCATCTTTACTCAACACACTGCCCAGATACTTAAAAGAGCTGACGATCTCCATAGCCTGACCGTTCAACTTCACCTCACACTCTGTGACTTTACCCCTTTCGAAGACCATAACCTTGGTCTTCCCCGCATTTACCTTCAAATTCCGTTTTTCGCACACTGTTCCAAACTCATTTACCAGACCCTGCAACTCCCATTCATTATCACTCATCAGAACTGTATCATCTGCAAACAGCAGTATAGGCAGCTTCCACTCATTTCCCTCCCTTCTCAGAGATACACCAACATCCACTGCTCTTCCTAGTATTTCTTTCATGACTTCACCCATATATACAGTAAACAACCACGGGGACATCACACACCCCTGTTTCAACCCAACACTCAGGTCAAGGAACTCACTCTTTTCATTCTCCACATGTACTGCCGCCTTTACACCCTCATACATGCTCTTCACTGCTTTCAGCAACTTGCCATCTACTCCGTATATTCTAAGTACTTTCCACATGCCTTCTCTATATAGACATGTGATAAAGAGTCACTGGAACTCCTGTTCCATTTGCTTGGCCTCTCTTACTGATTTTCTTTGTGCCTCATTTACGCTGAGAGCAATCCAGCTAGTTCTCACAAACACCTCCTCCTCCTATCCACTTCACTACACTAAACATGCACACCACACTTCATTCCTCCACACCAAAATTACCAAAAATGATGAATTTTAGCCCAGCCTCAGAGTCCCCAGGGGGGGGGGGGAACCACAAATGCCCCCACACCCGACCGACCATCCCCTGACGACCCCACAAAATTACCTGGACCTCGGCCTGTTACTCTTTTTATTAATTTCTGCAACATTCGCAGACTTTCCTCTAACTTGCACTCTGTTGAACACCATCTCTCCTCCTACAAACCTGATCTTCTCTTTCTCACCGAAACTCAGGTGTCTGTAGCAACATCCAGCATCCCCTTCTCTGTATCTTCCTACTTTCTCTATCCTAGTTTCAAAGCCAAAGGCGGATGTTGTGCATATGTGCACAACAAACTCACCTGCTCTCGTGTTCCCGATTTCGACTCCTCTGAATTCTCAACTTTATGGCTCAAACTTTCCTGTCATTCTCTTACTAAATATTAATGTGCTGTCCATCTTTCCCCTAACTCTACCAACTTTCCCAAATTCTTTGACTATCTAAAGTCTACAGTGGAACACATTCTATCCATTTCTCCTTTCTCAGAAATCTCCATCTTAAGATATTTCAAAGTTCACCACCGCCAATGGCTCTCCTCTCACACTACTGACCCATCTGGTGAACAAGCCTATGTCTTTTCTATCCTAATTGACCTAGAGCAGTTAGTTCAGCAACCCACCCGTATCCCGGATCGCATCGGAGATCGGCCCAACATTCTTGACTTGTTTCTAACTTCTAACCCTTCTTCTTATACTGTCGATCTTTTCTCTCCATTGGGCTCCTACGACCATAAACTTATCTCTGTCACCTGTCCTATCTCTCCAGAATGGCCACCCGATCCTCCTAGCCTGCGGCGCTTGTGGCACTTTGGCGCTGCCGACTGGGAGGCTCTCCGGCAGTATTTCTTTGATTTCCCATGGAATGATTTCTGCTTCCATGGCCGGGGACCCTCGGAGAGTGCTAAACGCATTACTGAGGTAATCCTATCGGCCATGGAAGCATACATTCCATTCTCTTTCTCTCAGACTAATGCTAAAAAAATCTTGGTTTACTCCCGCCTGTTCTACTGCCTTCCGCAATAAGGAGGAAGCATTCAAACGGTACCGACGCCTTGAAACTCAAGACTCTCATTCTTCCTATGTTTCTGCCCGGAATCAAGCCAAATCTGTTCTTCGACTTGCCAAACACTCTTTCATCAATCATAAATGCACTGAACTATCCAACTCTAGCTCTTCCCAAGCTTTCAGGCATTTGTCCAAAAACATCTCCAACAATTTCTGTTCCCCGTCTTTCCCTCCCCTTTCCCACTCTGATGGCACAACCATCACTTCTTCCTCTGACAAAGCTAAACTCTTCGCTCAAACTTTTGCTAGAAACTCCACCTTGGATGATTCTGGTGCTCTTCCGCCCTCTCCACCCTCCTCTCTCTTACTTATGCCTAATATCCTAATCTCTTCTAAAGATGTACTTTCTACCCTCTCTGGGCTTAATACTAATAAGGCGTACACTCCGGACGGTGTTCCTCCTGTTGTTCTCAAAAACTGTGCTTTCGTGCTGACTCCCTGCCTAGGCAAACCCTTTTGTCTCTGTCTATCCTCTAACGTCTTCCCTTCATGTTGGAAGTTTGCTCACATTCAACCTGTCCCAAAGAAGGGTGACCGCTCTCAACCCTCCAACTATCGTCCAATTGCTCTCATCTCTTGTCTTTCTAAAGTTTTTGAAACTATTCTTGCCTCCAAATTTCTTAGGCATTGCTCTTCTCATAATCTGCTCTCAGATCGCCAGTATGGCTTCCTTAAGGGTCGCTCTACTGGTGATCTTCTTTCATATCTTAGAAACTCTTGGTCATCCTCCTTTGGGAACTTCGGTGAGACTTTTTCTATTGCACTAGACATATCGAAAGCCTTCAATAGAGTCTGGCACAAATCTTTAATTTCTAAACTACCCTCCTTCGGTTTCTATCCCATCATCTGTGCCTTTGTCTCTAATTTCCTCTCCGGCCGTTCCATAGCTGCAGTTGTGGACGGCCATTGTTCACTTCCTCACCCTATAAACTCCGGTGTTCCTCAGGGCTCTGTCCTATCTCCTATTCTCTTTCTATGTTTTGTAAATGATCTCCTCAACTATGCCTCAATTCCCATCCACTCATACGCAGACGACTCAACCTTACACTACTCCATTAGTTTTTCAGAACGCCCCAGCCAGCAATCCCTCATAGACAAACGTAATGAAGGCATAGAACTCTTAAATTCAGATCTAAATACTATCTCCAATTGGGGCAGAAAAACCTTGTTACCTTTAATGCTTCCATAACCCAATTTCTCCATCTATCTACCCGTACGGAACTCCCAGCGGACTATCCCTTATTCTTCAACAATACAAAAATAAATCCTTCATCTTCTTTCAATATTCTTGGTGTCTATTTTTCTTCTGCTCTCAGTTGGAAGGACCATATTACCAGTCTTGCTAAGGCAGCCTCCCAGAAGCTGGATGTGCTCAACCACCTTAGGGGGTTCTTTTCCCCTGCACAGCTTCTTGCTCTGTACAGGGGCATAGTGCGTCCTTGTATTGAGTATTGTTCACAGATGTGGGGAGGTTCCTCTCACACCGCTCTCCTAGACAAAGTTGAAAGGAAGGCCTTTCGTATCATTAACTCCCGTCCACTCACCAACTCTCTGTAATCTCTCTCTCTCCGCCGGAATGTTGCATCTCTCTCGTTATTCTATCGCTACTATAATAATCAGTGTTCCCCAGAGATTTCCCAGTGTATACCACCTCCTTTACGTAGTGCACGTGGTACCCGTCTTGCAACTCAATCCCACCCTTACTCTGTGCAACTCTCCAACCCAAGCGTGAAACGTTACTCTCAAACTTTCTTCTACTCAACAGCTGAGCTCTGAAACTCTCTCCCAGAATCAGTCTTTCCCTCTTCCTATGACTTAAATTGCTTCAAACTCTGTGTGTCCAAGCATTTTGGCTCGAACGTCCCTTGATATTGGCCCTGTCACTCTTTCAACTATGGGTGAGGCACTCGCTATAGGCAGTTCTGCCTTTTGCCTCCCTCAATCACATAGAAAAAAATATATAAATCTGTCATAGGCCTTCTCCAAGTCCATAAAGGCAACATACACCTTTTGTTGGTTCTCCATATATTTCTCCACAACACAATTCAGGGTAAAAATCTGATCTACATATCCTCTTCCCTTCCTAAAAACCTCCCTTCTCGTCGCCTATCTATTTCTCCGTTCTCACTCTCACTTTCTCAATCACTACCCTACTGTACACCTTCCCTACTACGCTTAAAAGACATATTCCTCGGTGGTTACCACACACTCCTCTTTCCCCTTTGCCCTTATATAGGGAGAATATTATGCCAGTCTTCTAGTCATCGGGTGCATTCCCCTTCTCCAATGCTAGTTTGCTCATTTTCCATACCCATTCGATCACTATCACACCACCATACCTCAACATTTCCCCACACACTCCATCTGTTCCTGGTGCTTTCCCCAACTTCACTCTTTTCATAGCTTCCCACACTTCTGACTTCCTGATCCCCACCTCCTCCTCCACTACTTCTCCTCTTCTCCCTCCCACATCATATCAAACTATGTTTGCTGGCTCTTCATTCCTTACATTTAGTTACTCATTGAAGTACTCCCTCCATCTTTCAACCCTCTCTTGCTTCTCGGCTAGCATTCTCCCATTCTTATCTTTCACACCCTTGCTGTTTCCCTTGCTACCTTCCCTAACTTTCTTGACTTCTTTCCAGAACAGTTTCTTACACTCCCTCCATTTTACACTCAGATTCCTTCCAAATTCCTCATCTACTCTTCTCTTACTTTCCTTCACTACTCTCTTCACCACTCTCTTTCTCTCCACGTACCTCGCTCGTTTCTGCCTCTCCAAATCTTCATTCCCTCTACTACCCAACCACTCTTTATACACTTCCTTCTTGTCTTACACAGATATTTTTACCTCTTCTGTCCACCATGCTGTACCTTTCACTCCCCTGCCTCTTCTCCTCACACCACACACCTCCTCACACGCTGCACAGATCTCTTCCTTAAACACCTTGCTTATCTCCTCCACTTCCTCCAGGTCGAACCCACCTAGTCGTCTTTCTACTGCTCTCCTGTACTCTTCCCTAATGTCCTCCTCCTGTAGCCTCTCCACCCTCTTCACCATTCCACCTTCCTTTCGCCTCCCTCCAGCTCTCCTCACCCACTTCTTTTGCATCCTAACCTTAGCTAACATAATGATCAGACAGACCCCCTCCAATACCCCTATACACCCTAGCATTCATCAAAGATTTCTTCATTCTTTCGATTATCATTGACATTTTTCGAGTAACATTAAATTTAGTTGAGTCACATTCAAGGGGGATCACCGCTTTTTTTTTATCTTTCTCTCCTTGTCTCTCCTTGTCTCTCTTTCCCTGGCTTGTATCCATTCGGCCCCATTCAGCCAACTGTTTTAAGACGTTTATCCCCATCCAGGTGTTGATTTCTTCCTTGCGAGCGATAGCGAGCCAGCATTGTATGGAGAGATCCGGCTTTGCCGGAGACAGTTTTCTATCGAAAGATGTACAAATTTAGCTTGCTGTCAAAACAAAAATATATATATGCTGGCTCGCTACCGCTCGCCAGGAAAATATTGACACCTGGATGGGGGTAAACATCTTAAAACAGTATGCTCAATGGGGCCGAATGGATACAAGCCAAAGAGAGAGCGAGAGAAGAGAAAAAAGCGAGGTGGGCTCCCATAAAGAGGATGGAAGTGATAGCTGGAGTAATGTCTGTGGTTACTATTGAGTATTGATACCGGCATTATCCCCTACATACTGTATATATACCGGCATTATCCCCTACATACTGTATATATACCGGCATTATCCCCTACATACTGTATATATACCGGCATTATCCCCTACATACTGTATATATACCGGCATTATCCCCTACATACTGTATATATACCGGCATTATCCCCTACATACTGTATATATACCGGCATTATCCCCTACATACTGTATATATACCGGCATTATCCCCTACATACTGTATATATTCTACAGCTACTGCACCCACAGATCACCTACATCAAGAAACCAAAATCCTCAAAGTCAAAGACCATCTGGACATGAGAGGCACTCAATTCCTGGCAGCAGCCTCCACGAACCAAGACCACCCACTAAACTACATGGCAACACACCCACAGACACCAAGAAATATCAAAACAACACCCAGCACACGGTATCACACACAATTATTATCCTCTCTCCCTCCCTGCCCACCCCGAACCAACTTCCAGAAGCACATCCATACTCATATCTCTCACCGACCCATCCACTCACTCACAGACAACACGCAGCTGCATGCACGGCCTCCCGAAATCAATCCTTCCGAATCCTCCCTCCCTCGCGAGGACAGAGTCCACCTGGCCAGGCTGAGATGCGGACACCATCCAGCTCTCCTGAGCTATCAGAAGAGACTGGATGACTCCGTTGTCGACGCCTGCCCGGGATGTAACACAGCACCCCATACCATTAAACGCATCATAGAAGACTGCATTTCACACAACCACTTACGCCAACAACACAATCTACACTCAATGAGAGCTCTGTGGTAAAGCCCGATCCTGGCCATGGCCTTCCTCAGGGACTCGGGGCTGTTTGGCAAGGCAGCTTAGGGAACAACAACAACAACAACTGAATATATAGGCTATATATATATATATAGGTTGTCTTCCACCCTCTGGACCCCCTTCTTCCTAATGTTTAGCCCCACTAGTTTTGAGATTGTAAGACGTTTGCCCCATTAGTTTGGCGATTTTAAGACCTTTCGCCCCACTGTTTTGTCAATATTAGGACCCTTCGTGACATTTAGGTGTCGATGTTTTCCTGGCGAGCGATAGCGAATCTGTAATTTTAGGAGGAATCGGCCTTTGGCCGGGATATTTTTCTACCGAAAAATGTACAAATCTATATTGAATAGGGGCTGTTGTTTTAAGCTTGATGGAGGTCCAGCGAGGAAACTAAATTAATTTAGGGGGGGTCACCGGCTTTTTTTATCTTTATCTCCTTTTCTCTCCTTCCCTGGCTTGTATCCATTCGGCGCCATTCAGCCACCTGTTTTAAGACGTTTATCCCCATCCAGGTGTCAATTTCTTCCAAGCGAGCGATAGCGAGCCAGCATTGTATGGAGAAATCCGGCTTCACCGGAGACATTTTTCTATCGACAAATTTACAAATTTAGCTTGCTGTCAAAACAGAAATATATATATATGCTGGCTCGCTATCGCTCGCCAGAAAAATATTGACACCTGGATGGGGGTAAACGTCATATAACAGTAAGCTAAATGGGGCCGAATGGATACAAGCCAAAGAGAGAGGGAGAGAAAGAGAAAAAAAGCGAGGTGGGCTCCCTTAATAGTATCTCAATAGTGTTACAAGGGGTTCCAACATCGACAATAGTGTTACAAGGGGTTCCAACATCGACAATAGTGTTACAAGGGGTTCCAACATCGACAATAGTGTTACAAGGGGTTCCAACATCGACAATCCGTTATCTGAAAGCCAGTTCCCATTAGCTGGGTTTACCGTATTGGGTGTCTTGTATCTAGCACAATACTGTATCTCTAACTCTAACTCTCTAACTCTAACTCTCTCTCTCTCTCTCTCTCTCTCTCTTTCTCTTTCTCTCTCTCTCTCCAGCACACAAGATCGGTCGCACTGTTTGTCTACGGTAGTCAAAGGATCACTTGAATTAAACCAAGTATAACCCCTTAGACAGAGAGAGAGAGAGAGAGAGAGAGAGAGAGAGAGAGAGAGAGAGAGAGAGAGTCACCTTCAACTTCAGTGGGATTATAGAGAAGCAAAAATATTATTGCAGACCAAAGGACCGACTTACAGAGATGACGGAAGGAAGGAAGGAAGGAAGGAAGGGAGGGAGTGAGTGAGTGAGTGAGTGAATACAGGTAGAGAGGAAGGAAGGATGGATTTTAAGTAAAGAAGGAAGACATGGAGGGAGGAAGGAAGGGTGGGAAGGGAAACAAAGGAGACAAACAAGAAAGAGTAGAAGATATATTATTGAACTGCAATTGACCACTTGCGAGTTTCGTTCTATAAGGAAGTTGGAGTTGTAGACATCGATATTTAGCCAAATTACCAGCTAAGGTACGGTTTTAGTTCATTTATAAATGCATACAATCCCAGTCAACATACTATTTAGCCATCAGAAACTTACATTATTATTGCATTTCTGTTTAATATATATATGTTCACGGCTCCAACACTATTATAGAACCTGCATACCAGACTGATTATTATTGTGTCCCCTATGGTCACTGAAACACCAAAGATATATAGATATATACTGTATAGATAGATAGGTACTGTAGATAGTTAGACAGGTACAGTCGTCAGGATTCATTCGTTTCATTTTCCCTGTTAGTAGCACTGCACGGTGGAGAGGTATCCCCTCCACCTCCTCTCCTTGTTGTTCCCATACCCCCACTTAAGCCCTGCCATTTTCTTTCCGACCCCAGAACTACACCCACCCTCCCTTCTCTCGCTTTAACCCAGCTAGGAGCTACTTCTGGGACCTCACCGATTAATACTGCATTCCTAATGAAGGAATGCAGTATTCCACACACATCTCTCGACCACCATCTCCTGCACATTAAACATATGAACTAAACAAAACCTAACCTGAAGCTGCTAATTACTACCGTTACTAGTAGGGTTAACTGTATATTGATATGTATATACCAGATATGAGGGGTAGAAATACACACTTGTATAATTATATATAAGGTATAATGAAATTATTTGGTTATACACGGAACTGTTATACAGAGTGGTATTGTAGTCCAAGAATTATTGATCAGTTCAATATTATAACATAAGAACATAAGAACATAAGAAGAACATAAGAAAATGGGAGTCTGCAGAAAGCCGATTGGCCTAAGCAAGGCAGATCCCTGTCCCACACAACCCCAAATCAATTACAAAGCCCAATTATAGGCTCAACACTCTAATACCCTGAGGATCATCTTACCAAAACGGTTAGAGATTAACGCAGGATTATGGGGGTCTGCAGAGCGCTGATTGGCCCAACTCGGCTGATCCCCCTTCACACCCAACCCTTCTCGTCCATATGCTTATCCAATTTTATCTTAAAGCTCCCTACAGTTTTAGATCCCACTATAGCACTTGGTAGTCCATTCCACCCATCTACAACTCTGTTACCAAACCAATATTTGCCTATATCTTTTCTGAAACGAAATTTATCTAATTTGAAACCATTGGTACGAGTTCTTTCGCTATCACTGAGCTTTAGTACATTTGTCATGTCCCCTTTGTTAATCCCACTAACCCACTTGAACACCTCTATCATATCCCCTCTAACTCTGCGTCTCTCTAACGAATGTAAACCTAATTTCTTCAACCTTTCTTCATACGGAAGATTTCTAATATTATGGATCATTTTTGTCATTCTACGCTGTACTCTCTCCAATGAATCTATGTCCATTCTGTAATAAGGACACCAAAATTGGACAGCATAATCCATATGGGGTCTCACTAATGACAAGTAAAGTTTTAAGATAACTCTTGTAGTTAATCTGGGATTTAATAAATGGGCGATATATAGTTATTTAGTAATGATTCTTAAAAGGTGTGAATTCATATTATCTTGAAAGTTATCTCAAGAGAATAAGCTTGAATAGGCGTGAAGCTTTCAATAGTATTATGTGGAGTAGATGCCCTGCTCAGGAAGTGTTTAACGCAATTTGCTATGTTTCAACCCATATTGCTACATAGCCATAGTGAACGCCCCCCTTAACTTGGTTACAAAACAAGTTAGAGTAACCTTATGGCAAGGTGTTAAGTGTCAGGTGACAAAATTAATACATCCTGCTCTAATGTATGGGTGAGCGTAAGTGTTGAGGGCATGGGAACTTTAAAATAATACCCTCCCTAATGGATAGATGAACGTAAGAGTACCCGAGGGGTAGTTAATTAAAATAGGGTGTATTATATATTGGTAATCAACCCTTCAGGATTATTAAGCCTGTTTATGTCAAGTAATATTTTCAAGCTTGGAGCCTCTTTTCGAAAACCCCAGTACCTTGCCCGAGGGTAAGTACAGTAGTACTTATGTAGTAGTTTATAGTAGTTTATGTACAGTAGTTTTACATTATGGCCAATTAGGAACACAATGTGGCCTAATGATTGGGTAGATAGCTCCGTTAAGAGGATGAGTGTTGAGTTATCGTAATGAAGTCACATGGCCGACTCACTGGGCACATTCTCGGCAATAATTCATAGCATTTATTGGCAAATTGGCTGTTTACACTGGAGTCCTGAACTGTCTGGAAGCAGATAAATTTGTGATGAATATGATTAAACAAATGTTTTGTTCTTGTATACGGTGCTAGTAAGTAGTGATATTAGTATTTAATAATTGTATAAAAACAAATAATTCAAAATACTTGAATGGTTTACTTTGTGTGTTCATTGATGGGAGAGACTCATGGTGCAATGGACACAGACGGTCCTCGTTGTCTCAAGCTTGTTACGTAGCCCAGACTGAGCCATTACAACGATGAACATTAAATGCAACTTCACATAGGTTAGTTTGGTAGCTATATTAGAGTATGATACAGTACTAAACCATCAGTACATCGGTATGAACCTTTCAGGGGTCAATGGTAAATGTATCGGTATGAATCACTCGAATTATATGTAAGGTTTTCGGCGAACATCCCCCCCCCCCCCGCTTTCTCTCTCTCACTCTCTCCCTCTCTATCAAGTTTCCTTTCCTCAGAAAGAGCCCCTGTGGTATCAAGGGGCTCTTTCTGAGGAAAGGAAACTTGACCTGGGTACACCACAAGGCGGGGTATTAAGTCCATTCCTCTTTAATGTCCTAATGAATAGGATAGCTCAAGATATGCTAGGTCCAGGTGTTAAAATAACAATATACGCAGACGATATAATGCTGCAAAGCAGTAGCGTTGAGAATATGCAATTGGCCCTCAACAAATTTGGGCAATTAACCCAGAAGCTAGGGCTAGTAATTAATGAAGAAAAAACTAAATTTCAGTGTCGTGCTATGGGCGATAAACAATTAGCTGTGAATGAAAAAAATATTGATAGGGTTAGGAGCTATAAGTATCTAGGCATCTATATAGGATATACATCAGACAGTAAAGATGCCGAGTTACATCATATACAAACACAATGTAAGGCACGTATGGCACCCTTGAAATCCCTAGCTTGGAGTGGTACAGGTGTTGGTGTACAGGTACTGCGGATGATGTACCTCACCACTATTAGGTCAGTGGTGGAATATGCCAGCCCCGTTCTCTCTTGCCTTGGTGAAGGAAGGTTGGATAAAATAGAAACTATCCAAAATGAGGCTATGCGGGTTATATTAAACTGCCCCAAAAATGCGATGGTAGCTGCTATGAGATTAGAATTAAATTTAACAACCTTGCGACACAGAATAGAGGAAGTAAACCTAGTATCGGCAATGAGACATATACGGTCAGGTAGTGGTGAAAAATTGGCACAAGACGTCAACGATGGCATACGTAAAATTCGAACCTTCAGGAGGCAAGGCAAGAGGGGATACCTAAAAGAACTAATACATAAAGTAGAAAAATTTGACCTAATACATTTCTTTCTGGTCGAAGAGAGGGCACAAAAACCTCCACCCTGGGAAGATAAAGGCGTGGATATAAATATTATCAAGCTGGGGAAAAAGAAAAGTATGTACGAGACTGGGGAACTTAAAATAATTGTTGAAGAAAAGATAAATGAATTAAAAGATGATAATGTTGCGCAAGTATACTGCGATGGCTCTGTCACAGAAAATGGGAGAGCAGGATGTGGGATACTGGTGAGTGACGATGTAGGTAACGATAACATATACAGTGAATATTATTATAGAATAAGTAACAACGTGTCCTCTACGCAGGCAGAAATATGTGCTATGTTATACGGGTTAAATAAAATAAGAGGGGGAGAAGGTGATGTGTGCTTTTTCGTAGACAGTCGAAGTGCTTTGGAATCTATGAACAGCAAAAAACCCGTGTATGAAAAGCTGGTATCTCAGTGTAAGGTTATTATAGATGAACTACGCAATAATGGGAGAATGGTAAAATTTACGTGGATACCTTCACATGTTGGGATAATAAATAATGAAAGAGCGGACGAACTTGCTAAATTAGGAACGGAGAAAGACACAATAGATTACGAGTGCATTCAATCTTTAAGACAAATTAAATCAACAATTAGAAAAAAACAAAAGGATGCGGAACTTTTTATGATGCAAGAAAAACACGCGAATAGTGCAACATTCTATCACTATAATAACGTTGCACGGCGAACTAGCTTTATATACGGAAACTTAAGAAGTGCTTGGAAGGACTCCTTGTGCACACGACTTAGGTTAGGATATTGTTACATGTGGGAACTTGGTGTTCCTAAAGGAGAACACGAAATATGTTGTCAACTATGTAAAAAACCAAGAAGTCATACCTTAAATCATTATATACTGCACTGCCAACACCTAGCGAAATATAGAAACAATGTCATAGATAAGGTCGATGAACAAATTATATGGATGTTCAATCATAATATGATTACTCAAATAATAGCCAAATGCAAAAAAATACAATACATCGTAAGGTAAATATACATAAAACAAAGTTTAGGATTTAGTGTTATGATTAGTATGTAATTGATAGCCTCATTATATCATTATTGTTATTATAATAATAAATGTGTATGTATACACTGTATATTGTGAAATTTGTGTGTTATTGTATGAATTATTGTGTGTATAGGTATGTATGTAGGTATATGTACATGCATGTGTGTGTGTTGTGTGTATGTATGTATGTATATGTATGTATATGTGTATATATATATGTATATACTGTATATGTATTTATGTGTGTATGGGTGTATGTATGTGTGTGTATATGTAGGCATGTATTAAACTGGAGTGGGAGGGTCATTCTATGACATTAAGGAAAGTAGAAGGATTATAGCAAACCCACGCTAAGCCTAAGCCCAGCTTAGCTAAGGGTCCTTCTTAAACAGTTAGGGACAACTGGTTTGCTAACAAGTATAGAGATAAAAACTTACTAAATGTTGTATTCATGTCTGTGTTGATATTGTACATGTATAATATGAGTAGGGTAAAAGACTGTTTTATCACCTTTGCCCTTTTGAGACGTGTAATTATGTATTCCCATGTATTTATGCTTTCTCAATAAAGAATCAATCAATCAATCAATCAATCTCTATCTCTCTTTCTTTCTTTCAAATTTAGTAAAGCTAATAATTATGTGACTCTGCCTATGATACATTGCATTCCTTCATTAGGTGTTCGGAAAACATGCAATTAGTGAGGTCCAGAAGTAGCCACTAACTGGGTGAGAGCGAGAGAAGGGAGGGTGGGTGTAGTTCTGGGGTCGGAGAGAAAATGGGAGGGTTAAGGTGGGGGTATGGTAACAACAAGGAGAGGAGGTGGAGGGGATACCTCTACACCGTGCAGTGCTATTAACGCCCTAGTCCAGGGAAACTGAAAGAATTAATCCTGACGACTGTACATTATAATTAGATACAGCGTATTAGATAATGCGTACGTGCCTGTTTGTTTGTTTTATGGACAACAAGTGGATGTTAGTTGGAACGAGAACAAGAGAGAGAGAGAGAGAACTGTGCCAACTTGGATATGATATCAGATGATAACATATACAATTGGAAGAACAGGAGGGGTGGCATGTTCAGTGGGAGAATACAATATAGCTAATAATAATAGCCAATTATCGATTACGCCTAGATGATGTATTGAACTGATCATGTTCAATAGTATCAGCCACATCATTGGTCCATCACTTTAGGGGAGAGGGGGCGTTTTTCTGCTCCGCCTTCTGCCTCATGCTTAACCCCTTTAGTTTTCAGATTGTATGACGTTCAGCCTATTAGTTTGGTGATTTTAAGACCTTTCGCCCCATTTATTTGTCAATATTTAGACTTCGTATCATTTAGGTGTCGACTATTTCCTGGCGAGCGAAAGCGAGCCTGTCAATTAAGAGAAACCGGCCTTTGGCTGGGACATTTTCTATCGAAAAATGTACAAAGTAATCTTGAAGGAAGGTATTGGAGGGTAATTTTTAAAACTGTATTGAGGTCTAGGGAGGAAACTATATATATATATATATATATATATATATATATATATATATAATTTATCAGTGACATTCAACGGTTCATATGTTGTATTTTTATTCCGGGTAATCGAGATGATCAAAGTTTATTTGATTGCAATTTCATTTGGGATATAAATTGCTGGAATTCCCGTAATTTATTTTCATCACGCGCTTGGGGGGATGGGAGAAAGGGGTCAAGAAAAACATCCCTCAAGTGGAAAGGGGTCAAGAAAAACATCCCTCAAGTGGAAAGGGGTCAAGAAAAACATCCCTCAAGTGGAAATGTCCCTCTAAGTATAGGGAGTGTGGGCGAGGGAGGCTGGAAATTCTCTACCTCTCTCTATCTCTGTTTTTCTCTCTATCTATCTATCTATCTATCTAGTTATCTATCTGTCTGTCTGTCTGTCTGTATCTAACTATCTATCTATCTATCTGGGCGAGGGAGGCTGGAAGTTCTCTCTCTCTCTCTATCTATCTATCTATCTATCTATATGTCTATCTATATATCATTCTATCTATCTATCAATCTATCTCTGTCTGTCTGTCTGTACCTAATTATCTATCTATCTATCTATTTGGTGGCGAGGGAGGCTGGAAGTCGTAGCCCATCATGCATTGTGGAGTAAAGCCATTTCAAACCCCGTGCTACCGCCAGACACTGCAGACGCTCTGTCAACGCTCTCACGATATTGATCATAATTTGAGTATTAACTACTCATCCTCTTCATTCTTGTGCATGAAAGGTGGTTAAGAGCACGTTTAACCATCCTGTAGCTTAGTAAGTAACACTGTACGATATTTCGCTGTGTATTGACTGATAAACTTTGTGTTTATCACAAGACTCCTGCTCGGACAGGGCGCCACTAGCTCCATCTAATGTTTTGTTTTGCTTTGTAAACATACGCTCTCTTTTACTATTTTATATTAAATCGTAGCCCCTAATTTTACCCATTACCTACTGTAGTAAGTATCTATTTAACTGCCTTGTATGTAAGTAAAGCTTTGCATATTAATTTGCTAATAAACAATATTGTTTACTAACTAACCTGCCTACAGAGACCAACGCCGACGCCATTTTGTAAACAAACCATTTTGGGGGATTATACATATTAAAGTCCAGCAAATTTTGTACCAAATTTAAGTGCATTCATTTATCTTTTCCCCCTAGATATATTCTTGACTTTTTCTCCTCAGACTGATTTTACTTTAAGCTAAGGGTGGTATTTGTACAAACTAACCTAGCCTAACCCAACCTGCCAAGCTTTTAACCTAACCCAAACCTAGCCTAGCCTATAGCCAGCCAATCTGTTTTATTATTAACTCTTGTAGATATTGTATTTAGTATCCTACTGTAGCTATATATATCTGTAATTTTAGTTGTTGCTTGCACGATCTTGTAATAACCTTTGACTGATACACTTTTTTATCTAAAAAGAGTAGGCTACTGCTTTACTAGGCTACAGCGACACCAGGGCCATCTGTTGACACAGTATATTAACCCCTTGTGTGCAGTCACACTTTATTTTTATATAATCTCTATTTGGTGAATTGTATATTTAGTTACATATTCTGTTATACATATATTTGTTTAAGGTTAGGTTATCACACCTGGTAGCCTATTTCTGCGAATTTCAATTTTATTATTTTCGGTTAGGCTATTCAACGCTGGTAACCTATTATTGCGTATTTCAATTTAAAAACAAAACTTTTGGTTAGGCTATCGCCCCTGGAAGCCTAATTCTGCGTATCTCAACATTTTTGTTTTCGGTTAGGCTATCACCCCTGATAACCTATTTCTGCGTATTTCAGCATATTTGTTTTCGGTTGAATTGATTGAAGTGTTTTTAAAGTGAGTGAAGTGTTTTAAAGTGAGTGAAGTGTTTTTTAAGTGAGTGAAGTGATCTGAAGAAAGTGACTGTCACCATGCCTCGCGCTTGTGCGAACTGCGCCGGTAGGTTTGGTGAGTCCATGTTTGCTACTGTCGATTTTCAAGTCTGCCGGCTCTGCCAGCAACGAGAGAATTTTACAGTGAAATTAGATGAAGCCTACAACAAGATCAACGTCCTCACCATGAAGCTGGAATCACTCCAAGAGTTTGTAACACTCAACGTTGGAGTACCACAAACTTCAATTGTCACCGCAACTCCAGCAGCCACCAACGCCCCAACGTCAACTGCCAACAATTCAACGCCTACAGTAGCCACTTCAGCTGATGTTTCCGATACTCAAGATACAAATAGTGACTCTCTTCCTCCTCAAGACAACTTCCGTGTCGTGAGGAACAACGTTTGCCCCAAGACCAGGAAACACATACCGATTACCGAGTGTCAAAACCGTTTCCAGATACTCACAGACTCAGATGACGAAGAGGAAATAGAAGAAGTCCGGCTCGTGGGAGACTCGATGATACGTGGTCAGCTCACAGAGTTTTGCGCCAGGGCACCTAAGACCAGGAAGCGTTTTTGTATCCCTGGTGGTGGTGTGGACGACGTAGTTGCAGCAGTTGACGAAGTATCAAAGCTGGCCCCTGCTAATACAATGTACGTCATCCACGTTGGATCCAACGATGTACAGCGAACCCGGTCGGAAGATTTGCTTTTAAAGTACCAGCAGCTGATCAAGTCGTTTAAGGAGAAGTCATCAAGGATCATCGTCTCAGGAATCTTCCCCCGGCTCGGTGTAGAGAGCCGATTTTACAACATAGCCACCAGCACAAATCGTTGTCTAGCAAACCTCTGCAGGAAGGAGAACGTGGGATTCGTCGACACCTGGGACAATTTCTACTACGATGACTATTTGTTTTCGGATGATGGAGTTCATCTGAACCAGGTGGGAGCAGCACGTTTTGGGCGTCTTCTCAACGATGCGGTGACGGATTTTCGGAGAAGAAATCGACTCAGCACAGGACAACCAGGAAGGAGGACCGAAGACAGCGAGGACGGCAACCTACAAAGGAATTAAATACTAATCTGTCAAGAACCGCGAATTTGGATAAAGCTCCATCAACACGACCCAAATTCAAAACCGCCAGGGATAACGACCGAGGACCGAGGACAGCCATGAATGTAAATGTAGATCTGACCAGAACCAAAAATTCGATGAAAGAACGTTCTGTGAGTTCTAAAACCGCAACTTTAAAGGTTTTCTATGCAAACGCTCGTAGCATACGCAATAAATTTTCAGATTTAGAGGAACTAGTGTTTACAGAAAATTATGATGTGATTGGCATAACAGAATCTTGGCTCAATACAGAAGATAGAGACTATTTAGCAGAGTATTCACTTCCCGGTTATGTAATGTTTGAGAACAGCCGAATAAATAAAAATGGAGGTGGCGTTTTATTTTATATCAAAGAAAGTCTTAACCCGACCCTCGTGTCAAAACCTCAAATTGTGAACGTCGACACATCTTTTGTGCTAATAAAGAATAATATAGGTAAAAAAATAATACTTGCATTAATATACAGACCTCCAGCTCAATCAGTGCAAACTGACCGAGAAATTTACGAACAAATTGCAGATGTAAGTAACTCACAAGATACCGTAATTTTTGGCGACTTTAATTTACCTGTGACCAAGTGGGGCGATACTTTTACTTCACACTCCGGACATGACTTGTATACGAACTTGCAAGAGAGTTCGCTTTATCAATTTGTTCGAACGCCGACCCGTGGTAATAACGTTCTTGACATTGTACTTGCAACAAAAGAAGAATTGATAGAGAATTTGAATGTTGGTGATGAATTCAGTAACAGCGACCATCGTACGATAACTTTCACTTTAAAGTTTACTAGTAACGAACCAAATAGTAGCATCGAAAAAGTCCCTAATTTCAAGAAAGCAAACTTCCATAAACTTAGAGCTATGTTTAAAGAAACTGACTGAAGCTTTTTAATTAACAATAACGACATAAATACATCTTTGAAGTTATTCGAAACCACTTACCTAAAAGCAGTGCAAGACTGCATACCATCGAAAATACGGCGTCCAGGCCATAATAATAAGCCCAAATGGTGGAATAAAGATATTTCAAACTGCCTGCTTGCTAAAAAATTTGCTAATGATAGATTAAAATCCTCACAAAATGACGAAGAACGGGTGAAATTTGTAGAGCTACGACGCTAAGCCAAAAAGTTAATTAAGCAGAGTAAAAAGACCTTAGAGTTACATATTGCGAATCAAAGTAAAACAAACCCGAAAGAATTCTATAGTTATATCAGAAAGAAAAAAGTAGTTTCTTCAACTGTTGGACCGTTAGTCGATGAAAATGGAGAATACACCAAAGACGAAGTACAAATGAGTAATGCCCTCAATACCTTCTTTGCATCAGTTTTTACAACAGAAGACCTCAGTGATATCCTTACACCATCGCCGATTCAGATTGATAATTCAGATGTTCTAAGCAATATCACCGTTACAGAGAGAGAAGTATTGAATTGTTTAGATAAACTCAAGGTAAATAAAACGCCAGGACCTGATACAATCTCGCCAAGAGTTCTAAAGGAAGCTAAGGATGATCTTTCCAAACCACTGACATTACTATTCAATAAATCCTTGCAGTCTGGAACTATGCCTGATCAGTGGAAGCTAGCCAACGTAACACCGATATTCAAAAAAGGCAGCAAATCCCTACCCAGTAACTATCGTCCAATTAGCTTAACCTCAGTTGTTTGTAAAATGCTAGAAACGGTCATACGAGACAGACTCGTAAATCACTTAGAGGAAAATAACATACTTAAAGATACTCAACACGGCTTTCGTAAAAAACATTCCTGTTTAACAAACCTCTTAGACTTCTTCCACGATATCCTCAACCTCTACGATGAGAGTAAAGCTGTAGATATTATTTACCTTGATTTTCAAAAGGCCTTTGACAAAGTTCCCCACAAACGTTTACTGCTAAAACTAAAAGCACATGGAATACAAGACGGTGTGTTGAAATGGATAGAAAATTGGCTCATTAACAGAAAGCAAAGGATAGTCATAAACGGTAAGGCATCTAAATGGACCAATGTAAGTAGCGGGGTACCCCAGGCATCGGTACTAGGACCAATTATCTTTCTAATTTACATCAATGACATAGATGAGGGTCTCACCTGTACAATCTCAAAATTTGCTGACGATACAAAAATTGCAAATAGCGTACTCTCAAAAGAACAAGTTGACGATATGTAACACAATCTAGATAAATTGTCATGTTGGGCCCAAATTTGGCAAATGAGTTTCAATGCGGATAAATGTAAAGTACTACATGTCGGATACCTAAATGAGAAAGCAAACTATTCGATGAATGGCACTCAGCTTAAGAATGTAAACAGAGAAACCGATCTGGGAGTAACAATATCGAGTATCGAGTAACCTAAAACCGAGTCAACAATGTTCAGAAGTTGTTAAGAAGGCAAACAAAATAATTGGCTTTATAGGCAGGTCATTTGAGCATAAATCCAAAGAAGTTATCCTAACCCTTTACAATTCCTTAGTCCGCCCTCTTCTGGAATACTGCGTTCAATCCTGGTGCCCTTATTACCAAAAAGATATAAACAAGCTAGAACGAGTTCAACGTAGAGTTACCAAAATGATACCTAGCCTAAAGAACAAACCATACGAAGAGCGTCTTAGAGAATTAAATCTATTTCCTTTAACCCAGCGCAGATTAAGAGGTGACTTAATTCAAGTGTTCAAAATCATCAAAGGCATCGACAATATGAACTGTAGTAAGTACTTCACTATCGACCAATCTAATTACACGCAGGGAAACGGTTGCAAAATTATTGGTAAATCTTTTAACTCGCACGAATCTAAGAATTTCTTCTTCAATCGAGTTGTCAACTTGTGGAATGGGTTTCCCCGAAACGTTATAGACTGCATCACCGTTGAATCATTTAAACTCCGCCTAGACAAATATCTCTCATCAAACCCGCGACTGACTGCGTTTGTAAATGAATAACTTTATTTTATCCCCCCCTCAGTTACTAACCCATCTGTCCTCTACTAACTTCCTAATCCTGCCACGGATATTAGTTCCAGGGCAGTAATTCCCTTTCCAATGTTCCCTTACTCACTCTAAACCACTGTTTGGACACTTGATCCTCAGTGTTTTGGAGGACAAGCAACCTAGAAGGGTCACTAGACCTGTTGTTGCTTGATTTCCTTTGTACTCCTTTGTACTTCTTTGTAACAAGCCTTAAGGGGGCACACCTGTTATTGTTCTCTCTTGTTCTCTCTTTCTCTGGCTTGTATCTATTCCTGCCTCATTCAGCCTACTGTTTTAAGACTTTTATTCCCATCCAGGTGTCGAATTTTTTCTTGGCGAGCGGTAGCGAGCCACCATATTAAATTTAAATGTTTTTGACAGCAAGTTTAATTTGAAAAATGTTCGATATAAAAATGTCTACGACGAAGCCGGATTTCTACATACAATGCTGGGTCGCTATCGCTCGCTAGGAAAAAATCGACACCTGGATAGGGATAAAAGTCTTAAAACAGTAGGCTGATTGGGGCAGAATGGACACAACCCAGATAAAGAGAGATAAAGAGAGAAAAATAGGGCACAGCTATATAAATACACACTATAAACGCACACACACACAGACAAACACATATACACACACACACACACACAGACAAACACATATACACACACACACACACACACACAGACTCGCACACACACAGACACACACACACGTGTGTTCGATCACGGTGGCCGAGCGCGCTTAGTACTCTGTATTGGGAGCGCTAGCTCTGGTGTCAGGGGTTCGATCCCATGCGCCGGCAGGGGAAGTTCTCTCAAAAACTTTCCCTGGCCGTGAAGGCAAGATCTGGGCGGATCGTCTCGGGGGACCCACAAAGTCTCCTGCCCACGTCCTACTCCCTTGGGAGTATGTAGGCGCTCTCGTTAGCTGCCAGGATCAGTCTGTTGATCCATTAGGATAAGATCTAGGTTAAGTCTGTGTATTTTCAGCCCCATTGGCTGCCGGCTTGAAATAAACCGATTATTACACACACATACAGACACACACACAGACAGACACACACACACACAAACACACACACACAGACACAAACACACACACAGACACAAACACACACACAGACACACATGCACGCACACAGACACAAACACACACACACACACACACCTAACAGAGTTAGACAGTGGAGACCAGCTTAGTTGTGGTTTGAGTATGATTGAGATGTGTAGTGCTTTCCCCGTCTGCTCCTAGCTTTGAAGGTATGTAAATCTGTTGTTTACTTTGTGAAACACCGGCAACATCAATATGACGGAGGGAGAAAGAGTACACACCAGGTCAATGGTAGGCTTCGAAGCTTCAAATATTGTTAAAGAAGATTTGTTTGAAACACTGAAAAATAGATTGAAACGGATCGAAAATGATTGGGAAGAGAGTAAAAGCGAATCTGAGCGACTGAAAACATGTACTGGTTCGTTGGAGGCAGACGTGAAGCAGGTAAACAAGCAGAACAAGGATCTCGAGGCCAAACTGAATCAGGTCATAGAAAATAATAACGTCTTGGAGGAAATGGATAAGAAGAGAGAGCAGGAGTTACGTGAATTAAAAACAATAATGGCATCACTCGAGGAAAACCAAAAACGTCAAAATAAACAATTTGAGAACATCGTCGGAAGGGAAGTGCTAGAAGAAACTAAGAGGGAAGTTGAACATCTAAATGTGATTCATGAAGAACTGCAAGCTAAGAAAAGTGAATTCTTGAATGATATGAGTGAAGCAAACGATAAAGTGGAAGGGTATAAACAGGCGCTTCATACTAGTTTTGCTGAAATAGTGAATAAAGAAAAGGAACTTCAAAAAGAGCTAGAGTCAGTAAAGCAAACGGTTAGTATCGAACATGAAGTAAACAATGTTATCAGGAACAATGATAAACTCTTGGGAGATACAGTGGACACACATAAGACCGTTATTATGCTAGGTCATGGAGAGGAAGACATAGTGTCTAGAATAGAAAGAGATAGAGAGGAACTTAAATTTGTGAGTAGTTTGTTTGGAAGCATACTTCAAAATGACAAAGATATTGAAATAATGGAATATAGAAGAATAGGAAAGTATGAGAAAGACAAGAAAAGACCACTGAAAGTAACGGTTAGGAAATACCAGATAGCAGAAGAAATTCTTATAGATGCGTCAAAGCTAGAGGAAATAGAAGGATTTTAATCTATAAGGATAAGGAGAGATTTATCAAAAGAGGATAGAGAGTTGATTAGGAATAAAATAGAAGAGGCAAATAAGCAAACCAACGTAAGAACCGAAGAAGATAAAAAGTATTTTTTTTCTACCGTGTGGTCGGTCTAAAGATAAGGAAAGTGGTACTTCAGGAAAAGAGAATACTGAATAGAAGTACGGCAGCAGGTAATAAAGGTAGGGTAAATGAAAACAATATCACTAGAAACTTGAATATAACCTACACTAATGTTGATGGTTTCCTATCTTAGAATATAGCAGTTAGGGACATTCTTCTCCAAAACAGACCAGATTTACTCTGTCTAGCAGAAACTAAATTAACTAGTCAAATAAGGAATGAAATGTTCTCGAATGAGGGATATAATGTGTGGAGACGTGATAGAACGGGAAAGGTGGGAGGGGATGTTTTGATGTTTACGAGAGATGATCTTAAGGCTAGGGAAATTATATTTGAGGAAAATAATAATTGTGAAATAATATGTATTGAGATTGAGGTGGAAACATTTCAGATTATTGTAGCTACTGTTTATGTGCCACCACTTACTGCAGCCTGGACACGAGAGGAGCACGACGTTCTTCGTCAAGAGACACTAGGTAAATTAGAAAATATAATGAGTGAAGCAGAGAATAAAACAAAATGTTGGTGATACTTGGTGATTTTAACTGCAAATCTATTAACTGGACCAGCCTCGAAGCCGTGGAAAGCGTGGACAACTGGGGAAGCAGATTGTTAAACTTAACAATGGAATACCTATTACAACAACATGTACAGCAGCCAACAAGAGTAAGACAAGGGGAGGTGTGGTGGAGTGGTCTTGCCACTGGCCTGGTAATCCAAAGGTCCCGGGTTCAAATCCCGATGTATCAATGGGAGGATGGAATTTGTGCTGTACCTGGTATCAGTGCATTACCACAAGCCCACCGAAACGTCAATAAAATACCCTCATTGTTCCCTGACTAAATAGCACTGTATGAATATTCCCATATTCAAAATATGCTAAAAAAAAAAGAGGACAAGACTTACCATCACTACTTGATCTGATGTTTACCAGACGAGAGAGTGAAGTGACGGATATGAAGTATCAAACACCAATAGGGAAGAGTGACCACATCTTACTGAATTTTGGACTTGTCATCCAATATGACATAGCACTAAAAAAAGAAACCTTTACCACATTACGAGCGGGCCCGTCAGTTTTTTTCCACTACCCGCCCAGCGTTTTTTATTTACCGTAAATGGCCTTGTTTCCGTGCTATTTTTCATGCATAAACAAGAGCCAGAGCGTAATACAATTATGTATCCCTGAAAGGGCGTAAATTGAGCTTTCCAATGACACCAGAACCATCCTTCTACGACCACGCGTTCTCTTGCAACGATCGTGCAACACGAGTGAAAAAACCTAAAATACGGTAATTTCCTCACATAATTCCCTGTGTGGCGAGGTAAGGAGGGTGGATGTGTGTGGAGTAGATGTCAGTAGGCGCACGGAGTCCGTGCCGAGCGGTCATGAGGTAACCTACGCTCCTCCCATCGCTCGTCTCTCTCTCACAACCATTCTTGCTCAAAAATTGCACACAGACTTATGTCAGGCCCTGCCACATAGTCCAGATTTTTAGATACGGACTTAAGTCCGGTCCCGCCAAACAAGGGTTAAAGAAGATCGATTAAATTTCTCAAGAGGAAAATACCAAGAGTTGAGACAATTTTTCAGAGATGTTGAATGGGTTGAAATATTACATATAAACGATGTTGATAAGCATTATGACGCTTTTTGTGAAGTACTGTATATAAGAGTGGAGTTGAGAGATATATCCTGACTGTAAAAGATCTTTCAATAAAGAAAAGTGACTGGTTCAACAGAAGATGCGGGAATGCTAAGGACAAGAGAGATTTATCAACAGAAAATGCGGGAATGCTAAGGACAAGAGAGATTTACTCGGGAAAAGATACAGAAGACACCAAAGTAATCAATCATATCATAGATATAAAGTGGCTAGAAATGAATACACTAGGGCGAGAAGGGAAGAGGAGGAGATTTTTGAGAAAGGTATAATTCTCAAAAGTTAAAAAGAACCAAATATCCTTTATGGGTATATCAAAAGAACCAAATATCCTTTATGGGTATATCAAAAGAACCAAATATCCTTTATGGGTATATCAAAAGAACCAAATATCCTTTATGGGTATATCAAAAGAACCAAATATCCTTTATGGGTATATCAAAAGAACCAAATATCCTTTATGGGTATATCAAAAAGAAGACAAAAATCAAGGACAAAATTCAAAGAATATGTACCGATGGCAAAGTGTTCGATAAGGACGAAGATATGTGTGACATTTTGAATACAAAATTCCAGTCTTCTGTATTTGTGAATGACGAAGTATCAGATATCCAGTATGCGGATGATGTTGAGGGTTCGGTGCCTTCATTGCCAAATATTGAAATAGATATGAGGGAGATGAGGGATATGATGTTGCAGGTGGTGTTGCAGGTGGATACAAGGAAATCTATGGTGTTGCAGGTGGATACAAGGAAATCTATGGTGTTGCAGGTGGATACAAGGAAATCTATGGGACCAGATGACATATCTGGCTGGGTGATCAAGGAATGTGCAGAGGAATTACAATATCCAGTTACCACGTTGTTCAGGAACTCACTAAATCAGTGAAAGTTACCTAGAAAATGGAAGATTGCAACATTGTACTAGGTTTTAAGAAGGGAAACAAGGAATATCCACTGAATTATAGGCCTGTTTCTCTAACCAGCAGTCTTGTGAAGATCATAGAAAAAGTAATAAGAACAAAGTGGATATCCCATTTGGAGTACCATAAGCTGATTTCGGACCAACAGTTTGGATTCAGGTCGGGGAGATCCTGTATTTCCAATTTGCTGTGCTTCTATGATAGAGTGATAGACATCATGCAAGAAAGAGAAGGGTGGGTTGACTGTGTATTTATGGACTTCAAAAAGGCTTTTGATAAAGTATCTCATAAGAAGTTACTGTGGAAGATCTAAAAGGAAGGAGGAATCACTGGAACACTTTCGATGTGGATGAAGGACTTCCTAACTGAGAGAGGCATGAGAACAGTTATACAGGGAAAACATTCTGATTGGCTTGAGGTATCAAGTGGGGTGCCACAGGGCTCTGTGCTTGCACCACTTATGTTTTTAATCTTTATAGATGACCTACCACATGGAATACAGAGCTACATAAGCATGTTCGCAGATGATGCAAAGTTGCTAAAGAAGGTGGAAAATCAGGAATCATGTGAGGCCCTTCAAGAAGATATTGATAAATTGTATCAATGGAGCCAGAAGTGGAGTATGGAATTTAACCCACAAAAATGTCATGTTATGGAACTAGGCGATGAAGTGAGAAGATCACATGGAACATACAAAATAAATGGAGAGATACTAAATAAATCAAGACAGGAAAAAGATTTGTGAGTAATTGTGAACCCGAAACTAGATCCTGGTGACCACATCAATGCCTTAGTAAAAAAGGCCTATGCTTGGTGGGCAGATGTGTGAGCTGCCTTCAAATATTTAGACGAGGACATGATTAAGATCTCAATTACCCAATTTCTCAGACCAAGTCTAGAATATGCCGCAGTGGTGTGGAGCCCGCACTTAAAAAGCACATTGAAACACTTAAAACAAATCAAAGGAGCATCTCAAGATGGGTACCCAATTTGAGACCATTGGAATATGAACAAAGACTAGATCACCTCGGTCTCACTTCGCTGCGTGATAGAAGAAAGAGAGGCGACCTCATAACAATGTATAAATACGCCAAAGGAATATAATTCACCGACAACGAAGACTTCATCAAGCCAGCTACAGGGAGAACAAGAGAACATAATCACATACTACTACATAGGAGAAGCAGGACAGACATAAGAATATGTGGCTTTCCTAATAGAAGCGTTGATGAGTGGAATAAGTTGCCGAAAGAAGTGGTGTGTACTCAACTATTCATTAATTTAAGCAAAAGTATGATAAATTTATAGCAGACGGGACAGTACGAGATTAATTTATAGCAGACGGGACAGTACGAGATTAATTTCAATCCTGTAAAACACAATTAGGTGAATACAAGTAGGTAAATACACACACACTCAATAGGTGGCGTTCTGATAGTGAGGGTCCGAGCCTGGGGAGTGAGACTGTGAAGCGCAGGGGCGAAGCAGCTTCAGAGATAGAGTTGGGTTCGAGCCGTGAATGGGTGCTTCGCATGTCTCACTCCCTAGACTGGAACAAGACCTGACGGGCCTCACTGTGTTCAGCGGTAGAGTGTAAAGGCTATCAGCCTATGCCCGAGAGGGAGTAGGTGGAATGTAGAGAAGAAAAAAAAAACACACACACACACCCAGGCTGGAAGTTGTAGACCATCATTCATCGTGTGGTAAAGCCATTGGTAACAAGCTTAAGGTGGGAGGGTCGGTTTTTCTCGACCTCTTTCTCCCTCATGTTTAGCGACCATTATTTTTGTTTACATTTTAAGACGTTAGGCCCATTAGTTTTGCGATTTTAGCACATTTCGCCCCATTTTGTAGTAATTTTTTAGACCTTTCCTGCCATTTAGGTGTCGATTTTTTTCCTGGCGAGCGTAAGCGAGCCTCTGATTTTAAGAGGAATTGACCTTTGGCAAGGACTTTTTTCTACCGAAAAATGTACAGATTTACCTTGGAGGGGGGTCTAGCGGGTGTGTTTTTTTTTTGTCTAAGCTTGATGGAGGTTTAGCGAGGAAACTCAAAAATATATTAGTAAATAAATATATAGACCAGAAAACAAGCACTACCCCTTTAAGCTGGCTACAGCTATTATACATTTGAATTTATAGTTGTTAGACTTTAATATGGGACTCTGACCGTGGGTGAAAAGGCTTGTGAACGAATGGAACGAGAAGCCTGGGCCCTCAGCTTTAAGTTTTGTTGTTGATGTTGTTGTTGTTGTTGTTGTTGAGGCGTCTGGGTTGTGTAGTTATAGGTGAAGATCATTGTTAACACCTTTCTGTACCGGTGACGTATTTTAAATATTTTTCTAGCTATATTTAAGCGATTTTGTGCAGTTCAAGAAGGATCTGTGGTAGTAAAAATGGTCAAGTGAGATAGTTCGAAACCTGTTAATTGTTGGAGGCCCTTCTTAAGCTGACTAAAATCGTATAATAGTAGCCAGAGTAAAGTTAAAACACGTCACCAATACAGAAGGGGTTAAGGGGGTAGGTGTTGTTTATTTAATTATATACTTATTTATTCATCAAAAGAACATAAGAACATAAGAAAATGGGAGTCTGCAGAAAGCCGATTGGCCTAAGCAAGGCAGATCCCTGTCCCACACAACCCCAGTTCAATTACAAAGCCCAATTATAGGCTCAACACTCTAATACCCTGAGGATCATCTTACCAAAACGGTTAGAGATTAACGCAGGATTATGGGGGTATGCAGAGTGCTGATTGGCCCAACCAGGCTGATCCCCCTTCACACCCAACCCTTCTCGTCCATATGCTTATCCAATCATCATCTTAGTTTCCTCCTTACCCACCAGCAAGCTTAATAAAAAACATCTCAAGGTTTTTTCTTTGAGATAAATTTGTAAATGTTTCGATAGAAGTATGCTCCGGCCGAAGGCCGCTTCCTCCAAAGTTACAGGCTTGCTATCGCTCACCAGGAATAACAATTGACGCCTCAATGGCTCGAAATGTCTTTATATTGAGAACAAAATGAGGCGAAAGGTTTTAAAATAGACAAACCAATGGGGTGAACGTCGTATAATCTTAAAATAAATGAGGCTAAACATGAGAGAGAAGGGGGTCTATAATAACGACGTACCTTCCTCTTAACGCCTTACGAGCGGGCCCGTCAGTAACTTCTACTACCCGCCAAGCGGGTGGTTTTACCCTAAACGACCTTGTTTCCGTGCTCTTTTTCATGCATAAACAAGAGCCAGAGCGTAATACATTTATGTATCCCTGAAAGGGCGATAATTGAGCTTTCCAATGACACCAGAACAATCCTTCTACGACCACGCGTTCTCTTGCAACGATCGTGCGAGACGAAGGAAAAATACCGACAATACGGTAATTTCCTCACATAATTTCCTGTGTAGAGAGGTAGTAAGTGTGGGTGTGTGTGGAGTAGACGTCAGTAGTCGCGCGGGACCCGTGCCGAGCGGTCATGAGCCGACCTACACTCCTCCCATCGCTGGTCTCTCTCTCAGATTATTGCTCAAAAATTGAAAACGGACTTAAGTTGGGCCCCGCCACATAGTCCTTTCTTCTCTAGACCGACTTAAGTCCACCCCCGCTAAGACAAGGGTTAATGACCACGGACTAATTCGGACGGGGACCAACCATGAACCTAATTGTCCCGTTGTTACGACCTGGCACTCGGGTACACAAGGGCTCTCAATCAGGACTCTAATACGGCTCGCTGCCACAACGGAAACACACGATCCCAACCCCTGAGTACTGCCAGCCGAACAAAAAACACCAATACCCTCCAGAGTTCAATCTGCTATAACGGGGTATACAAGAACTCGGTACTAGTGTTCAACAACAGACTAATAAAGAGACAGGAATTCTCTAGTCTGGTCAACAATCAAACAAAGAAGTAAGAAACAACAACACCAAAGAATAGTGTTGGCCGAAGCCGAAGTAATCCACCCTTGACTAAGAACTTAAGAAGTCCTCCACCCTCTACTTCGGATCGGCACTATTACGTTACGTTAATTAATAGTCCTTAAGCATCGAGCAAGGAATCTTCTGAAAAAAGTTAGATGCTTCTCGGATGCTCGTAAGAAGTACGTATCGGATTTTGAACAGTAATTCAATAAGAAAAACACTGGCAATTAAATACTATTACAGGTTTAAATTGGCATAAGAATAATTAAAAGAATATGCAATAGTAAATGGCAAACATTAAAAAGAAGTACTCCGCAAATGCAACGGCAATAGCCTACTCGGATTGTGCTCGTGGGCCACTAATCACTAAAGTAGCCAAGCTTGCAACACATGAAATCAATAGTGCATAAACAATATCATACATAAGGAAAGCTTCAATACTATTCTGTATCTACTAATCGAGTAAAGTCTAGCTGGGGTACTGTGGGCAAAAGGTAGCAGTGACTGAGCAAAAACGGCTCGTAGCCTAGCGAAGTCCTCACAACTGTTTAAAGTATTACGTTAACACTAACAAGTGCACTTTGAGAAATCCAGATCCCTTGTATCTGGTTTTCTCCCGGCTCCTTGACAAAGTAAAAACAAGCTGTTAATAAAATACAGGGTGGTTAGGCTCTTGCCCTCACGCACTGTAAATTATTAACTCAACACAGTCAGCCGCCGAAGACAACCTAGGCTTCACTGAACCGAAACGAGTATGCAGGTTTATCGCTTAACCACTGCATCAAACAACAACTCGTAACACAGAAAAGCCTTACCCCAGTCTAGCATTACCTAGACTAGCAGAAACCAGGAATAATAATAATAACACACAGGGAAATGCATAGACAAGTGCAACAAACATAAATCAATCCTATTCTAAGTTAACCCTTCCAAAATAGGCTATCTAATAGGCATGTATCTCATGAGAACTCAAGCGATAATACGTTGGCTGACTAGCTCTGCACCAACGGGACCATGGAAGTTAAAAAGGGTAGGGAAAAGAGGAGATAAGAATGTAAGGTAGTAGAGAAAGTTCACATCAGTCAGAAGAATATATATAGTTAGCAAGGGAAATGAGAAGTCGCTCTGCCTAATGAGTTCTGATCAAAAAATGGCTAGACTTCCCTTTTTATACTCGGCCCTCTAGTGAGCCCAACGTGAACTACTAAGGACCGCCCACTGACAATCATTACGTAATTTCTCTCTCTCCTCTGGGATAGACAAAGGCTTTCCTAGCACTGAGGGGAGGGGGAAGGGGGGGGGGAGTGCTAGTGAGTTAGGCCCACCTCCCGCATGGCGCACCCACCGACCCCCAACTGTGGCTGCCGCTTCTCCCATCATTACAAATAAGTTTTACACACAATACTTATAACTAATGATATAAAATAGAACTCGTTGACTCAGATGAAAACAAAATACATATTCATATTACTTATAGTACAACGGCTCACATGAACTAAGTTAGGAAACTCTACATAGACTACAGCCAAAGTTCCTGCCCTGACGATCCTAGCGAGAGTGGGGCATGACTAGGCGTTCTGTACAGCATGCTCACACTGGACATGCGTCACACCGTTAACCCCTTCAGTACCGGCGACGTCATTTTCTTCATATTCTGGCTACTATTAGACGATTTTACCCAGTTTAAAAAGGGCCTCCAGCAATCAACAGGCTTCGATTTACCTCACTTAACCCTTTTTACTCCCACAGATCCTTCTTAAGCTGCACAAAATCGTCTCAATGTAGCTAGAATAAAAGTAATAAGACGTCGCCGGTACAGAAGAGGTTAACCCCTTCTGTACCAGTGACGTCCTTTTCTTCATATTCTGGCTACTATTAGACGGTTTTATTCAGTTTAAAAGGGTCTCCAACAATCAATAGGCTTCTAAGTATCTCCCTTAACCCATTTTCCTTCCACAAATCCTTCTTGAACTGCATAAAATCCTCTAAATATAGCTAGAATAAAATTAGTAAGACATTGCCTGTACAAAAGTGGTTAATATTTGACAATATATGACCCATTTCAACAGCTGAAAACATTAGAATGGAACACTGATGTTTGTACAAAATACTATAATGTTTCACATCAATAAATATATATTAGCTTAACCCTCCTGGCCCGGTTGTCATTTTAAAATGACACCACGAACTAAGGGCAGGAGCCCGGGTGTCATTTTAAAATCTGTAAGCTTGAAAGCCTATTCAGCTTGGTCTGAACGCCGTGCGTCCGACGCATGTAAACAAAGCCGATCGTTACGTCACCGCACCTCCGAAAACAAAAAGGAGAAGACTCGTTTGTTATTGTACGTCTGTATGTCGTTGTTTCAGTAGTGAAAAGATCGTCATATTGACAACATCGCCTGCAAGTGCTCTCCACTGAAATCGTCATCACAACTGAACCAGTTGACATAGAGAGCTCTACTCAACTCCAGTCTACAGATTGGAAACCGCACTACATTTATAGATGCGTGGGAAATTTCTAGCAGTTAAACTAAACAAAAATACGGTGGCCTAGGCCTAGACGTTTTTCGGCCAGATCGCCCGGGTAGCCCACACTGTCATTTTGAGAGCCTGCCCGGGCCAGGAGGGTTAAGGGGAGGTATTTAGTTTATTCCCTAGACCTCCATCAAGCTTAAAATTAAACCCCCTTGACCCCCTTTCAAGATAAATTTGTACATTTTTCTGTAGAAAAATGTCCCGGCCGAAGGCCGATGCCTCTTAAATTACAGGTTTGCTATCGCTCGCCAGGACAAAATCGACACCTAAATGGTACGAAAGGTCTTAAAATTGACAGAAATCGGGCGAACGTTCTTAAAATCGCCAAACTAATGGGGTGAACAAATTAAAAACTCAAAAGCAATGGGGCTAAACATGAGGGAGAAAGGAGTCAAGAAAAAACTCCCTCAAGTGGAAATCTCCCCTTAACACAACGCTGGGGTACCGTATGTGATATATAAAGTAGTTCACTGGTACTAACGTCCTTCAGTCACTGGTGTATTCGGTACCACTCTGGTACGGTCAATGTCTGCAATAACCCACACCGCCATTTATTTGATGTATTTATTGATTTTAGTAGCCAGTCAGTCATTTCACAGATTGACTGAAATGCCTAGTTTCACAGTCTGACTGTAACATATATATAGCCTATATATATATCACTTATATATATATATATATCACTTACATATATATGTGTGTGTGTGTGTGTTTCATATAATTGAAATAAGAACTGATATTTATTTATTTATGCTTAAGAATTACTTTAGCATTTTGCTTAGCCAAAACTTGGAGAAACTGGTAAGTTCACGCAAATAAACAGTATATCTAAAGCTGTAATATTGATTGTTGTGGAAATACACAGTATATCTAAAGCTGTAATATTGATTGTTGTGGAAATACACAGTATATCTAAAGCTGTAATATTGATTGTTGTGGAAATACACAAACTCAAAACATGTTACTAGATCTGAGTTTACATTATTGCAATAGTATGCAATAATCGTTTATTAAAATGTATACGTGTACAATACAGTATACCACTTGTCATAGCAGGTGATGTATACGTGTACAATACAGTATACCACTTGTCATTGCAGGTGATGTATACGTGTACAATACAGTATGCCACTTGTCATAGCAGGTGATGTATACGTGTACAATACAGTATACCACTTGTCATTGCAGGTGATGTATACGTGTACAATACAGTATACCACTTGTCATTGCAGGTGATGTATACGTGTACAATACAGTATACCACTTGTCATTGCAGGTGATGTAGAAACTTTTGCTCTGTTATTAAATACTCATGATTCTTAATACCGCGCAATCATCACCAGTCAAAACTTACCAGTTGAATTATGTCAGCTTATAGAATACCTTGTTGTGCAATCTACTATCATGGTGTTAATTATATTTCTCAATAAATACAAAAATGGCTGAATGTAATTGTAACCAGAAAATTAATCCAACATATCATTAAATGTGTTTGGAACAGTGTGCGAAAAACGGAATTTGAAGGTAAATGCGGGGAAGAGCAAGGTTATGGTCTTCGAAAGGGGTGAAGCCACAGAGTGTGAGGTGAAGTTGAACGGTCAGGCTATGGAGACTGTCAGCTCATTTAAGTATCTGGACAGTGTGTTGAGTAAAGATGGGGCTATGGATGAAGAAGTGCGGGAGAGGGTGCAACAGGGGAAGAGGGTTGTAGGAACGTTGAAAGCAGTAACAAGATATATGGTGGTCAGTATGGGAGTGAAGAAGTCCTTGCATGACAGTGTGGTAATCCCGACACTAACTTACGGAAGCGAAGCATGGACGTTCGGGAAGAGACTCAGACCAAGAGTGAGAGCAGTGGAAATGAGTTACTTGAGAAGTGCGTGCGGAGTTACATGGGGGGATAGACAGACGAATAAGGAAGTAAGAAGGAGGTGTGGTGTGGAGGTAGATGTGCTGGAAAGTGTGAAAAGGAACAACTTGAGATGGTTCGGCCATATGGAACGTATGGAAAGCAAGAGAATGACTAAGAGGGTGTACGAGAGCGAGTTGGAAGGACATAGAGGGAGAGGTGCACCGAAGGAGAGGTGGAAGGATGGAGTGAGGAAGTATATGGATGAAGGATGTGCTGGTTGGGAGGAGGGGCGTCGAGACTGACTGGGGACAGAGGTGCATGGGGGCGGTTCGTTCGTGGCCACCCCTTCGGGGATCACGGCGTGAGGCAATAGATAGATAGATAGATTATAACTTTTTCGTGTTTCAATTGAGCAGAAGTCGGTTTGCTGTGATTAACAAGTTAATTAACATAGTTCTTTGTACAGCTACAATTGAATTAGTGCCGATAATTAGTTTTAAGGGGGGTCACGTTTTTTTTTTTTTTATCTTTCTCTCCTTTTTTCTCTTTCCATGGCTTGTATCCATTCTGCCCCATTCAGCCAACTGTGTTAATATGTTTAATTTTGTTTATCCCCATCCAAGTGTCGATTTCTTCCTTGCGAGTGATAGCGAGCCAGCATTGTATGGAGAAATCCGGCTTCGCCGTAGACATTTTTTTATCGAAAAATTTAAAAATTTAGCATGGTGTTAAAACAAATATATATATATGCTGGCTCGCTACCGCTCGCCAGGATAATATTGACACCTGGATGGGGGAAACGTCTGAAAACAGTAGGCTGAAAGGGGCCGAATGGATACAAGCCAAAGAGAGAGGGAGAGAAAGAGAAAAATGTGAGGTTGGCTCCCTTAATGAGCTACACCACTGCATGCAATTAAACCAATAACAATAACTGGTTATTATACACAGCCGCTGCGTTTTATAGTAATTGGTCTAAACACATGATAGATTGCCTGATGCCCTCAATATAATGATGCCGCCATTGCAGTAATATTTGATGTACAGTCGCGCTAATTAGTCATGTCTCAGCTGTCATTATGTTTGGCTCGCTATGTGCTGTATTAATGTCTGTCAGATGTTGAATAGGGTGGGTACGGTGGCGCTAGTAAGTCATGTCTCAGCTGTCATTACGTTTGGCTCGCTATGTGTTGTATTAATGTCTGTCAGATGTTGAATAGGATGGGTAGGTGTAAGCTTGTATATCTCACTCGAAACGAATAAATAAAGTTTTAGACATTGCTGATACCAAATATCGATCGAAATATGCTTGGTGCCGAGACATCACCTATTAGACCGACTGTACATGATTTTTAAATATAATGTTCTATAAATCAACTACACAACTATATATATATATATATATATATATATATATATATTGAAAAGCAAGTGCTACCCACAAATTAATCCAGATAGTTATAATTCCATAAAGCAAAGCATAAGGGGTCCACAAATGTTTATGAGTTACTGTACGGCTGGCCAAATAAGTCACGTCTCCGCTGTCATTACGTTTTGCTCGCTGTGTGCTGTATTAATGTCTGTCAGATGTTGAATAGGTTGTGTAAAGATAGGAACATGTTTGTATATCTCACTGGAAACGATGAATTAATGCTTAGCTAGTGCTGATACCAATTATTGATCGGAATATACTTGGTGCCGCGAAATCACTTATTTGACCGACTGTACTTTACTGTCTACTGTTGTTTCCATTGCCTTTTTTTGTATTCGTCTTTTGTTTATTTCTGCCTTATAAACTGTATATGGTTTACTTAATTTTTCGTTTATCTCTCTCTCTCTCTCTCTCTCTCTCTCTCTCTCTCTCTCTCTCTCTCTCTCTCTCTCTCTCTCTCTCTCTCTCTCTCTCTCTATCTGTCTGTACAGTCGGATACCATAGTCTCTAGCCCACTCAGGATAATTCGTGGACCCCCTATTTTGTTCTCAATGCAATTATAACTATCCGTATTTATTTTTGGATAGATCTTGCTTTTAAATAAATAATAAATATAGTGTGTAGTTGATTTATGGAACATTCTATTCATAAATTCGCTTCCAGAGATATACGTCCATATCTAGAAATAGGTGAAGTCCGCGAATGTGTATGAGTGGGCTAATAAAGACTATGGTATCCGAGTGTACAAACAATTATCCACATCCGCATTGTAAGCAGTATTATTAACCCATTTATTGCCGGTGACGTCATTTATATTGGATTTCGGCTGCATTTAGAAGATTGTATGAAGCTTAGGAAGGATGTATGGTAGTTAAATGGATTAATTGGAATACTCTGTAGCCTATTAATGGGTAAACGTCCTTCCTAAGCTGAATAGAATCGTCTAATAGTTGCTAGAATAAAATAATATGATGGCGTCGGTAATGAATGGGTTAAGGGGGAGATGGCTCGTGTTTGTGGTCCCCCTTCTTACTCATGTTTAGCCCCATTATTATCTTTTATATTTTAAGACGTTCGGCCCATTAGTTTGGCATATTTTAAAACCTTTCGCCCCATTTCTTTGTTAATATTAAGACTTTTCAGGTCATTTAGGTATCGATTCTTTCATGGCGAGCGACAGTGAGTCGGTAATTTAAGAGGAATCGGCCGTCGGCCAGGACATTTTTCAATCGAAAAATGTACACATTTATCTTGAAGGGGTGAATAATAAAGCTTGATGAAGGTCTTGGGAGGAAACTAAATAAATTATAAAACAATAATATATAAATGAGGAAATAAATATGTGATCCTCCCGGGATTCGAACCTGGGTTACCACATACAGATCTTAAACACTCTAAGCATTACACCATCAAGACAGTTATAAGTACAACACATGAAGCATTACACCATCAAGACAGTTATAAGTACAGCACATGAAGCGATTTTTTTTTTTTTTTTTCAACATCGACGTTTATTTACAGTCTTATTCCGACAGTACTTTTTCGAAAATAGCAAGCATTAACATATTCAAAGCATGACAATAAAAGCTCCTGGGTTTAATTTCAGAATATTACTGAAAATCACCAAATAGGCAAAACTGTCAAGAACCTTAGAATATCTGTACTTCAGAATATTAAGAAAACAAATGGAAGAAAATAAGAACATTATCCTGAGCCAGGCACCGGGTTATATCCATGGAATAAATGCTACGGGATCATCAACCTGGGGAAAAAGTCTAGCTTACGGCCCTACTGGTTCCCTATGATACAGAGAGAGAGAGAGAGAGAGAGACAGAGTGAGAGTGAGAGTGAGAGTGATATGTACAGTGAATTACATAGATTCACTGACCACACAGACCTCACGATCCAAACGAGGTGGTCAGGACTTAATTCTAGTAGAGATGGCATATCCGATAGAAAAGGAGAGTTGAAGGAAAGGCTAGAAAGAAAGAGAGAGAGAGAGAGAGAGAGAGAGAGCGAGAGTGAGAGAGAGAGCAAAATAATATGTGGGTGTTCTTTCCCGGAGAGTGTATTTGTGTGTTGGTAGGAAGAGTGGGAAGTATATTTTGTGTGGTCAGGTTAAGGGGATTGTATTATTCCTGGCCCCTTCTCCCTCATGTTTAGCCCCATTAGGTTTGATATTTTAAGATGTTCGCCCCATTAGTTCGTTGATTTTTAGAGCTTTTGTATAATTTCTTCGTCAACATCAAGATTTTTCGTTCTATTTAGGTGGCGAGCGATAGAGAGCCTGTAATTTAAGAGGAATTGGCCTTCGGCCAGGACGTTTTTCTACCGAAAAATTTACAAATTTATCTTGAAGGGGTTCTTTGGGGTGTTTTTAAGCTTGTTAGAGGTCTCGGGAGCAAACTAAAATCCTCGTTTAAGATGGTGACAAGTAATGTTCTCGCTAGCTTAATAACACAGGCTATACGTTCCTTAACCGCTTCTGTAGTTTATTTTAGTTATATTGATACGATTGTTTGCATTTTAAAAGGGATATGTAGTAGTATAAAGAGTTAAGTAAGATAGTTCGAAGCCTATTTATTGCTAGAGGCCCCTTTTAAACTGAATGAAATCGTCTAATAGTAACCAGAATATAGTAACAAAGACGTCGCCGGTACAGAAGGGGTTAAGGGTAATCAAGTTAATCACAGTTTATCACTTCTACTCGGTGTTCTGGTTTGCAGCAGTTGTTTTTTAGGATAAGGTTCCTTCTCATGAATGGCTTTAACCCTTTCTTACCGGCGATGTGTTTTAACTTTCTTCTGGCTACTATTAAACGATTTCATTCAGTATTAAAAGGGGCCTCCAGCAATAATAGGCTTCCAATTATCATCATTATCCCTTTTTACTACTACAGATCCCGCTTTAGCTGCACAAAATAATCTAAATAATGCTAGAATAAAATACAAAAGACGTCGTCGGTACAGAAGGGGTTAATACTGCCTAGAGCGATTCACTTAAGGGTGGATGGAGTTATTTATTTGCTCATTTATGTATATGGTTATTGTTGTTTCTAGTTTCCTCCCTAGACCTCTATCAAACTGAAAAAAATAGATCCATTAGATCCCCCTTTTAGATTATTTTGTACATTTTCCGGTAGAAAAATATCCCGGCCAAAGGCCGGTTCTTCCAAAATGACAGGCTCACTATCGTTCGCCAGGAAAACATTGACACCTAAATAGCACGAAAGGTCTTAATATTGCCAACGAAATGAGGCGAAAGGTCTTAAAATCGACAAACTAATGGGGCAAACGTCTTCAAATCTCAAAACTAATGTGAATTTTTTTTTTTTAAGAGACAATGAACGGAGGAAGGAAAAACACAGATAAAACAAAAAGGTCCATGTGCCTAAAGGCATCCTCCATTCATAAAATGTTTGTAACAACTGGATTTAAACATTTGTAGATTGTAAGTTTGTGGAAAGCAATTCGAGGGAAGTGAATTCCAAAGAGTAGTAGCTCTGGGGATAAATGAATTCTGATAAGCAGAAGTTCTGCATTGTGGAGGAGAAAGTGTAAATTCATGGGCGCTCTCAGCTGCCCTAGTTCTACGGGGAAAGATGTGGAGAGGCGGCACAATTGAAGCAAGTTCCTCGGAACAATTGCTGTGAAAATATCTGTAGAATAATGCAAGGGATGCAACGTTTCTTCGTATGAATAATGTAGGAAGGTCCTGTGTGATTGCAGGGTTATTGATTAATCTAATAGCTTTATTTTGAATTTTGTCCAACTGCCTCAATGCAACCACTCCACTTCCACCCCACAGAGGTGAACAGTAATCCATCTGAGAGCGCACATGACTTTTATATATTACGGCCAACTGCTCGTCAGTGAAGAATTCTCGAACTCTGTACAGGAGTCCCAGTTTTTTAGAGGCATTCTTAGCAATGCTTCTAACATAATGTGTCCAGCTCAAGTTAGTAGTTAATGTTACACCGAGAATGTCAATACTAGGGGAAGTGGGAATATTACATCATTAAAAAATATATGGGAGTCAGTGAGATTCTGTCGGTTAGAAAATTGAATGTACTTGGTTTTCTGTGCATTAAAGGAAACTAGATTCTCTTGTCCCCATTCATTAATTCTAGAAAGGTCCTGGTTCAGAGAAATTGCA
This sequence comes from Paralithodes platypus, assembly GCA_032716605.1. Lineage (NCBI taxonomy): Eukaryota > Metazoa > Arthropoda > Malacostraca > Decapoda > Lithodidae > Paralithodes > Paralithodes platypus. Next base: position 33,158,948 of record CM064570.1, on the reverse strand, counting down.
GTGTTTATTTTGAATTTATAAGATCGGGTTGGGTGAAAGAATTGGTAAATGTGAAGGAACTGTGGAGTGTTGAGTCATCTGCGTAGGAATGTATTGGATTATGAGTGGTAGATATGAGATCATTGATATGAATGAGGAACAGAGTTGGGGCCAAAACTGATCCCTGGGGAACACCAGCATTTATTGAGTGAAATTGAGAATAAAGGCCATCTACCATTACATGTATTTTTCTGTTATGAAGATAAGAAGAAATTAGTGGAACTAATGATGCAAGGCCGTAGTGTGACATCTTCGACAATAAGGATTGATGCCAGACTCTATCAAATGCCTTTGATATATCCAGTGCTATTGTATGTGTTTCACCATGTTGGTCTGTAGCTTGGTTGATTTGATGCGTAAGAAGGCAAAGAATGTCTGCAGTTGATCGACATCGTCTAAAACCATATTGCCTATCACTGATTAATTTAATTATTCTCCAGATGCTTAATTATGTGATTATTTAATATAATTTCAAAGACTTTACCAAGAGTGGAAGTTATAGCTATTGGTCTGTAGTTTGATGGATCTGAAGAGGCACCTTTTTTAGGAACTGGATGGATGTTTGCTTCTTTCCAGGGTACTGGGAAGCATGAGGTATGAGTACACAGACGGAAAAAATTTGCCAATACAGGAGCGAGCACCAAGGAGCAATTCTTAAGTACTATTGGAGGAATTTCATCTGGACCAGGAGCCTTATCTACTGAGAGATTCTGCAAAATAGTTTTGACATGTCTGGTGTGGATCTTAAGTGAGGGAATTTCAGGTGAATTAAAATTAAGTATTACGGCCCATCTCCCCTTAATGTTCCAGAGTGTAGGCCTTCTTCCTTGGAACATGGTATAGCAAATGGTTGACACTGGGATAGTGATTGTTTATTGGTCCATGTATACATTTATCCCTTTGAGTACCAGCCAAGTGTGCTATATTTTATTATAGCTATATTTTGACGACATTATGCAGCTTAGGGAGGATCTGTGGTAGTTAAAAGGGTTGGTTGAGATAGTCTGAAGCCTTATTATTGCTAGAGGTCCTTCCTAAGTGAAATCATATCGTCTAACAGTTGCCAGAATATGATAAAAATTACGTCCCTGGTACTGTATGGGTTATTGATAATGTTTGTGTTTCCTCGCTAGACCTCCATCAACCTTAAACAATAAAACACCCCCTAGACCCCCTTTCAAGATACATTTGTACATTTTTCGGTAGACAAATGTCTGTTCCTCTTAAATTACAGGCTCGGTATCGCTTGCCAGGAAAACATCGACACCTAAATGGTTAAAGCTGGGATAATTAGGCTATGCTACCTTAAGGGGAGATTGTTCACTTTTCGAGCGATCTTTGCATGTCTTCATTATTGTTCTAGTTTCCTCCCTAGACCTCCATCACCTTTAAAACTAGCATCCATTAGATCCCCCTTCTAGATTAATTTTTACATTTTTCGGTAGAAAAATGGCCCGGCCGAAGGCCGGTTCTTCCAACATTACAGGCTCACCATCGTTCGCCAGGGAAAACATCGACACCTAAATAGCATGAAAGGTCTAAATATTGACGAAGACATGGGGCGAAAGGTCTTAAAATAGACTGACTAATGGGGCAAACATCTTAACATCTGAAAACTAATGGGGCTAAACATGAGGGAGAAAGTGGTCCAGAAAACCGGCCCATCCCCCCTTAAACAAAACCACTCACCCGAAACTCCCTTTCAAGATATATGTGTACGTCGGTTCCTCTTGAATTACAGGCTCACTATCGCTCGCCATGAAAAATATCGACACCTACATGGCACTTAACCAGTACAGTACCAGTGACGCATTATTCATCGTATTCTGGCAAACTATTATACGATTTTATTCAGTTTAGGAGGGACCTCTAGCAAAAACAAGGCTTCAAACCTTCCCAACCCACTCTATTAACTACCACAGATCCTTCCTAAGCTGCACAATATCGTCTAAATGTGGCTAGAATACAATATAACACCCGTCGCTGGTACTCAGAGGGATAAATGGTTGACACTGCGATACTATATTAGTCTGTTGGCGAGACACATAGGAGAAATGATGAAGCAACAGCAACGTATTGATGCATTAAGGGACCCCACCTCGCTTTTTTTCTCTTTCTCTCCCTCTCTCTTTGGCTTGCATCCATTTGGCCCCATTCAGCCAACTGTCTTAAGATGTTTATCCCCATCCAGGTGTCGATATCTTCCTGGCGAGCGATAGCGAGCCAGCATTATATGAAGAAATACGGCTTCGCTGGAGATTTAGCTTGCTATCAAAACAAAAAATATATATGTGCTGGCTCGCTACCGCTCGCCAGGAAAATATTGACATCTGGATGGGGTTAACGTTTTAAAACAGTAGGTTGAATGGGGCCGAAGAGATACAGAGAGAGAGAGAAAAAGAGAAAAAAAAAAAACGAGGTGGGCTCCCTTAATCCTTAGTGTGTTTCCTAACATCCAAATGTTCAGAAAATGATTTAGTTTCTGTTGAGGCAGAGCCGAATATGTGTAATGTATTTGTGAATAATGTACTGTACACAATACTGAATATATGTAATGTATTTGTGAATAATGCACTGTACACAATACTGAATATATGTAATGTATTTGTGAATAATGCACTGTACACAATACTGAATATATGTAATGTATTTGTGAATAATGTACTGTACACAATACTGAATATATGTAATGTATTTGTGAATAATGCACTGTACACAATACTGAATATATGTAATGTATTTGTGAATAATGCACTGTACACAATACTGAATATAAATAACTGATTCTGTTTTGGTTACAACATGAACAAATGTGTTCTCAAATACAGTGTAGGTGACATGTAATATTTCAAATATATATATTTATCAAATTAATACAAGCAACAACAAAATTACTAAATTATTATGTTTTTCCCACCCACCAACTTCACCTCTACACTCAATTAATTAAATGAACAAATACATGTGGCACTCCAAGGACTCGAACCTAGGATACACACATCGAAATTCCGCGCACTTATACATTACGCTATCAAGACAGTTATCAGATTACAAACCTTATAAAACTGTCTATGGTCCCTATAGGCAGTAATATCCATAAACACTAAAGTTGCCATTATATTTACGTTAATGTGAAAACAATACGTAAACTTGTAAACGATAAATCGCCACCGTATGTAGGTCATCTAGGTCTTCCAGGAGAAAACCCTGAGACCAAGGCAATAATAATCACAATAGTATTTGTATTATCTTAATTAATATTGACAAAGATATGGGGAGGCCTAAACAAAGATATGGGGAGGCCTAAACAAAGATATGGGGAGGCCTAAACAAATTTTTTAAACGGCCCCAGTAGCACTAAACAATTTTTTTTTTCCCTATACCTCATATCACACCTCCACATCCCCTCCTTCCCCCCTTTTCCCTCCCCCTTCAATTATCACCTATTTTCCCTGTAATTCCCTAATTCGTTGGTATATTTTTGTGCTAACATTAGCAAAATGTGTGGAGGATGTGCTTACGTGCCTAGCGAGTGGGTTACATAAGCGAGAGTGTGTATGAGTAGGCTCAGTGTGGCTTGAGGCCTCGTGGAGGGAGGAGGGGTTGCCTCAATTTGCTCCATAATTCATGAATGGGCTGCTCCATGTATATTCGCAATTTTGACCAGAAAAATTATATTTTCTCTTGTTTTATTGTTGTTACAGGTTACTATCTTCATAGTGAAGGTAAAATAGGCTCATATGAATGAGTAATAACGATATTTATCGTACAATGATGATTATAGGCCTGAATGGAGCCTATATGCTCGCCCATGGGCATCGAGTTCAATACCCCCCCCCCCTCGCCGTTCCCGGGTTAATACATTCTACATACAGTAATTCGATTGTAGAACGTCATCATCACTTCTCCAAAATTATGCAAACTAAATGTAGCTTAGCATAGTATAACATTAAAACATAGGAATGTTAAAATACAATTAAATATAACATTGAATTGGATTATTATATTTACAGTTTTGTAGAAGAATGCTGAATATTTAATATCTGATTGCCGTAAACAATGTTTAGTGAATTTAGGAATAACCTCTCATATTCAAGGGGTCTCATTTTCTATTCACATTCAGGTTTGTGTGTGTGTGTGTGTGTGTATGTATGTGTGTGATTGTTTATGAAGTTGCATATATGAGTGTACACACGTTTGAGTCTACGTGGGTGTGTGTATTGGTGCATGATCGTGTATACCTGCATGTAGGCGTTTATGTGCACATACTACAATATTCCGTTCCATAAGCTTGTAAGTCAAATATATGGGAGTACAATCGCGCTAAGAAGTCTGACTCGATTCCCAGTTCCTTTTGTTTAGAAAGTGCTATCTGGCAACAATTGAGCCTCTTCTATATTAATTTATTACACAATGGGGAGAACTGTATTGAAGGAAAAAATACCAAACACACGATATATACATTTTTTGCAATATATTTCTCTCATTATGTGAGAGCAAACAAAATAGTACGAAAGTTGAGACTAACCGAATGAAAGAATGTGAAACTCGTAGTATTTCGCTCACTGACTGGAGCTTTCTAATTAACAATAATGACATAAATACATCTTGGGAATAATTCGCAAACACTTACCTAAAAGCAGTGAAAGACTGCTTACCATCGAAAATTCGGCTTACAGGCCATAATGATAAGCCCAAATGGTGGAATAAAGTTATTTCAAACTGTCTGCTTGCTAAAATGTTTGCTAAAGATAAATGAAAATCCTCGCAAAGTGACGAAGAACTGGTGAAATTTGTAGAACTAGGACGAAAAGCCAAAACGTTAATTATGCAAAGTAAAAAGACCCTGGAGAGACATGTTGCGAATCAAAGTAAAACACACCCAAAAGAATTCTATAGTTATATAAAAAGAAGAGAGTAGTTACTTCAACTATTGGACCGTTAGTTAGTCGATGAAAATGGAGAATATACCAAAGACGAAGTACAAATGAGTAATGCCCCCAATACCTTCTTGGCATCAGTTTTTACAACAGAAGACCTCATTGATATCCCTACACCATTACCGATTCAGATAGATCATTCCGATGTTCTAAGTAATATCACCATTACAGAGAGAGAAGTATTGAAATGTTTAGATAAACTCAAGGTAAATAAAACGCCCAGACCAGATACAATCTCACCTAGAGTTCTAAAGGAAGCTAAGGATGAGCTCTCCAAACCACTGACATTGCTATTCAATAAATCCTTACAGTCTGGAACACCTACCCAGTAACTATCGTCCAATTAGCTTAACCTCAGTTGTATGTAAAATGCTAGAAACACTCATAAGAGACAGACTCGTAAATCTCTTGGAGGAAAAAATCATACTTAAAAATACTCAACATGGCTGGCTTTCGTAACAAACGTTCCAGTTAACACATCTCTTAGACTTCTTTCACGATATCCTCAACCTCTATGGTGAGAGTAAAGCTGTAGATATTATATACCTTGATTTTCAAAAGGCCTTTGACAAAGTTCCCCGCAAATGTTTACTGCTAAAACTAAAAGCGCATGGAAATACAAGACGGTGGATAGAAAATTGGCTCAGCGACAGAAAGCAAAGAGTAGTCATAAACGGTAAGGCATCTAAATGGACCAATGTAACTAGCGGGGTACCCCAGCGATTGGTACTAGGACCAATTATCTTTCTAATTTACATTAACGACATAGATGAGGGTCTCACCTGTACAATCTCAAAGTTTGCTGACGATACAAAAATTGCAATTAGCATGCTCCCAAAAGAACAAGTTGACGATATGCAACACAATCTAGATAAGTTGTCATGTTGGGCCCAAATTTGGCAAATGAGTTTCAATGCGGATAAATGTATAGTACTACATATCTGATACCAAAATGAGAAAGCAAATTATTCAATGAATGGCACTCAGCTTAAGAGTGTAGACAGACAAACCGATTTGAGAGTAACACAATCGAGTAACCTAAAACCGAGTCAACAGTGTTCAGAAGTTTTTAAGAAGGCAAACAAAATAATTGGCTTTATAGGCAGGTAATTTGAGCATAAATCTAAAGAAGTTATCCTAACTCTTTACAATTCCGTAGTCCGCCCTCTTCTGGAATACTGCGTTCAATCCTGGTGCCCTTATTACCAAAAAGATATAAACAAGCTAGAACGAGTTCAACGTAGAGTTACCAAAATTATACCTATCCTAAAAAACAAACCATACATGGAGCGTCTTAGAGAATTAAATCTATTTCCTTTATCCCAACGCAGATTAAGAGGCGACTTAATTCAAGATTTCAAAATCATCAAAGGCATCGACAATATGAACTGTAGTAAGTACTTCACTATCGACCAATCTAATTACACGCGGGGAAACGGTTGCAAAATTATTGGTAAATCTTTTAACTCTCACGAATCTAAGAATGTCTTCTTCAATCGAGTTGTCAACTTGTGGAATGGGCTTCCCCGAAACGTTATAGTCTGCAGCACCGTTGATTACTTTAAACTTCACCTAGACAAATATCTTGCATCAAACCTGCGACTGACTGCGTTTGTAAATTAATAATTATATATGATCCCCCCCTCAGTAACTAACTGTCCCCTACTAACTTCCTAATCCTGCCATGGACATTAGTTCCAGGGCAGTAGTTCCCTTCCCACTCTAAACCACTGTTTGGACACTTGATCCTCAGTGTTTCGGAGGACAAGCAGCCTAGAAGGGTCACTAGAACTGTTGTTGCTGGATTTCCTTTGTACTCCTTTGTACTAGAGTCAGGATTAAAATGTGGAGGAAGTGTCCTAATGCTTGTATTACTTTTTAAACCAACAATACTGGGAGAAAAGTATCTCATAAAATTAAAACCAACAGTTAAAAGTAATATTCAAACCATAAATGTCAATATATCACGTATATAAACATACAACAGATTTTGTTTCCACATTTAATTCTCGAAGTGGGACTACAGTCTGCCTGGGAAACAAAGCGGTCTCTAGTATATTTTGCGAGAAAGCTTGAATACTCGAGTACAGCTTGTAATTTGTATAGACAAACGATGCATTTTCACTTTTAGATTATATAACAATCCATAGAGACACCTATATAAAAACGGAAGATGGAAAGGCAAGTGTTAAAGGACAAAGGTGGATATAAAAACAAAGAGATACACCCCCTCTCATATCCTGACAATGACTGACTCGATCGCTGAATATCCTACGGCCTTGGAGTGCAACATGCAAGATAGTGCATGTAAATTAATTACTCTCATTATTGTATAAAGAAATTGAATACAAACATTACTTATATTTATTCAAACTACAACATAAATCAATTTTAGAGGGCTTAAATAGGTTAATTTTCTAAGTAGGCCAATTATTGGGAATATCCAAAGACCTATAGTTTAAAATTAGGAAACGACTGGGCTCCGAGTGGCAGTGGAGAGTTGCCAGCGGTAGCCAGATTTCGGGACTTTGGTCCGAGAGTTAAAAAAATCGAGTAATGACTTCTTAGCGCGATTGTACAAATAATATACTGTACCATAAGGCCGGTATCACATGAGCGCTTTTTCCCTAAAAAAAATTCCTCAACACTGGTCTGGCAGCTTGTGAGGTAAACATTTAAAATATTTCGGTCACCTATATTAATCTACCATCAGTTTAATTTCCGGTACCTGCAAAATAATCCAGAAATGTTGCCAGAAAGATGTTGATCATCGAATGTTGACTATAAAAGCTCTCGTGTGATACCGGCTTAAGGGGGGTCACCTGCTTTTTTTCTCTCCTTTTATATTTCTCTTTCTTTGGCTTGTATCCATTTGGCCCCTTTCAGCCTACCGTTGTAAGACATTTATTCCCATCCAGGTGTCAATTATTTCCTGGCGAGCGATAGTGAGACAGTATTTTATGGAGAGATCCGGCTTCGCCGGAGACATTTTTCTATTGAAAATGTACAAATTTAGCCAGCTGTCTAACTCATCCAAAATATGATGGCTCGCTATCGCTCGCCAGGTATAAATCGACACCTGGATGGGGATAAACGTCTTAAAAAAGTAGGCTAAATGGGGCCGAATGGATACAACTCAGAGAGAGAAAAAAAAAGCGAGGTGGGCTCTCTTAAGGTCGTTGCACACTGACACTACAGCCCCATCACAACTGGCACGAACACCCATGAAACATATACATCCTGTGTCTGGCCGAATTTACTAGAGATCGCGGCGAAAATGGCTGGCATTGTTAGAGTCGTATCTCTACCATATCTCTTCTGCACGACTTGATAAGACTCTAGCGATGCCGATACGGTGGAGAAACGAATGCTACGAAGAAGATAGGAAAAGTTGTGCGAAGGGTACACAACTGGTCTACGGAAAAGATACGACCCAAAAGACTGCGATACAACTCAGAAAAATTGTATCGACGCCGTGAGACGTTCAACCGGATTGAGGCTAGACGCGCGGTTACCAACTCGACCCTTGCCAATTTTATGCACGGAAGAGATACGGTCCGCACGGCAGGCTTACGCACCAGACGACGTTGATACGGGCCATATGGCTTTAATACGGACCATACGTCTTTGATACGGACCACACGATTGTGATACGGCGAGTTCGTGATGGAAACCAGACTCAGATGATTTTTTACAGTGGCCGGGGGATTCCCACAAACTTTTGAACACCTAAAAATCTCGTATCGACCCCCGATACGTCGCTTGGACAGTGAGAGTCACCCACGGCTAATTTCCGATATCCACGATTATGTTGCCGATTCGCCGTATCAGGCTGAAATTACGAGTCGGGAACTCGCCTGGAGGGGCTTTCATGTCAGTGTGCAACAACCTTTAAGAACTAACCAATGAAGTATATCGTAGCCAAGGTGAGGGGTGCAGCAGTTCTCTCTCTGGTGGTGGAAATATTACAGAGTGCTGTTGCGGAGGAATATATCTAACTTCATTTAGTTAGATGTGTGTGAATTTGTATTTTGTTTTTGTGTGTGAATTGTTTTCTGTTGTTTTGTGTTGTCCCTTTATCTCCTCTCTTTGGCTTGTATCCATTCGGCCCCATTCAGCCTACTGTATTAAGATGTTTACCCCCATCCAGGTGTCAATATTTTCCTGGCGAGCGGTAGTGAGCCAGCATATATATATAGCCTATTTGGTTTTTGACAGCAAGCTAAATTTGTACATTTTCGATAGCCCCCCACCCAAAAAATAAAAGAAAAAAAAGGAAAAGTGGGGATTGGGCCTGAGTGTATGTATATATATATATATAATTATTTATTAATCCTAGAGACATGGGGCAGCTTGTGCCGTCAACATCAATAGTACTAGCAGCGTACTATTATAATTATATGAAGGCTGTCATGGAAAACTATAGTCTATTCGCTGTAAGTAGGCGAGAAATCACACCTCTAACCTCTGTAACTAAAATATGACTCTAGTAATCGAGCTAATATTTCTACCATTTGGGAAAAGTCATTGAGATACTGAGGATAGATGTCATGATTTCTCGCCTACTTACAGCGAATAGACTATAGAATATTCCGCTCCATATGCATGTAAGTCATATATATGCCAGTACAAATAATATACTGCCCCATAAGAGTAAGCCAATGTATTCCAACTATATCGTAGCCAAGGTGAGGCGTGGCAGCAGCTCTCTCTCTCCCTGGTGGTGGTGGTAATATCCTGTAGTGCTGTTGCCGAGGAATGTTTTGGTCTAACTTTATTTATTCATTTATTTATCCTAGAGACATGGGGCAACTTGTACCGTCAAAATCAGTAGTACCGTACTATAGGTAACGCCAACGAACTTGACAATAATCTTAATCCCTAACCTCTTTGTAACTCAAAAGGGCCTAAAGCAAACTGGCTGTAAATATCCACACCTATTTTCTGGTGGACTCTTCCCAAACAATAGAAACGTCCGCCCGATTTCATTAATTTCGAGTTATAAGAACTTAAGGGGTCAAGATTATTGTCAGTTCGCTGGCGCTACCTATAGCTATAGTCCACTCATTATAGGCAGGTCAGAAAGTGTGACCCCAAACCTCTGTAACTCAAAAAGGGCTAGAGCAAATAGGCTGTACATTTCCCCACATATTCCCTGGCTGTCTCTACCCAAATGACAGAAGTATTAGCTCGACTACTGGTCTTGTTTTTTAGTTAGCTTGTGCTGTCAAAATCAATAGTTTTAACACAAATAGTACTAGCAGCGGACTATTATAACTACATGAAGACTGTGATGGAAAACTAGCCACATATTTTACCTGTGTGTGTGGATGTAGGTCATGGTTTATGTTGATTCTATTCTATTTTATTATATTCCATTGTTCTACTCTACATACTCAGGCCCAATCCACACTTTTCCTTTGTTTTTCTTTTCAACTTTTTTCTTTTTTGTGTGTGTGTGTGTGGGGTTTTTTTTGGGTGGGTGGGGTGGAGGGGGGGGGGGGCCGACTCAAGACAGAGCCAGAATAGGGATAACACAACAGAAAACAATGAACACACACAAACAAAATACAAATTCATGTTTATAGGCGTTATGTCGGACCAGTAAGTAAGTCTGTTATAAGAACATAAGAACATAAGAAAATGGGAGTCTGCAGAAAGCCGATTGGCCTAAGCAAGGCAGATCCCTGTCCCACACAACCCCAATTCATTACAAAGCCCAATTATAGGCTTCACACTCTAATACCCTGAGGATCATCTTACCAAAACGGTTAGAGATTAACGCAGGATTATGGAGGTCTGCAGAGCGCTGATTGGCCCAACCCGGCTGATCTCCCTTCACACCCAACCCTTCTCGTCCATATGCTTATCCAATTTTATCTTAAAGCTCCCTACAGTTTTAGATCCCACTATAGCACTTGGTAGTCCATTCCACCCGTCTACAACTCTGTTACCAAACCAATACTTGCCTATATCTTTTCTGAAACGAAATTTATCTAATTTGAAACCATTGGTACGAGTTCTTTCACTATCACTGAGCTTTAGTACATTTGCCATGTCCCCTTTGTTAATCCCACTAACCCACTTGAACACCTCTATCATATCCCCTCTAACTCTGCGTCTCTCTAACGAATGTAAACCTAATTTCTTCAACCTTTCTTCATACGAAAGATTTCTAATATTATGGATCATTTTTGTCATTCTACGCTGTACTCTCTCCAATGAATCTATGTCCATTCTGTAATAAGGACACCAAAATTGGACAGCATAATCCATATGGGGTCTCACTAATGACAAGTAAAGTTTTAAGATAACATCAGCAGTTCTGTTACTCACACTCCTAGAGATGAACCCGAGAATCCTGTTTGCCTTATTACGAACGCTTATACACTGTTTTTCTAGGCTTCAAATCATTGCTAACAAACACACCTAGATCTTTCTCGCAGTCTGAATTTTCTAATTCTAAATTAGCTAGTTTATATTTAACATTTGTTTGCATCTTCCCTATCTTTAATACCTTGCATTTGTCAATGTTAAATTTCATCTGCCAATTTACTGACCATTCATGTAAGGTATCTAGATCCCTTTGGAGGCACTCTATATCGCTATCTGAATCAATTGATCTCCCTATTTTAGTATCGTCTGCGAATTTACTTATCCTACTAGTTATACCTAAATCTAGGTCATTTATGTATATAAGAAACAACAGGGGACCTAATACCGATCCCTGGGGGACACCACTTTTGACTGCTCCCCATTCTGACTTGGTACCATTTATGCTGACTCTCTGCTTCCTACCAATTAGCCATGACCTAATCCATCCTAACAACGCCCCACCTATTCCATGTGCCTCAACCTTTCTCATCAATCTCTCATGAGGGACTCTGTCGAAAGCTTTACTGAAATCTAAATATATAATATCATATGACTTGTCATTATCTACTGCTTCATATACCTCTGAGAAAAAACTAAGCAAATTAGTAAGGCAAGACCGTCCCTGAGTGAATCCATGCTGAGAAGAATTGATTAAGTTAAATGTTTCTAAGTGGTTTCTCATTTTCCTAGCAATAATTGACTCTAGTAGTTTTATATATGTTTTTATATGTTTTGGGTCCGTAAAAATTGCAAAATGTGCAAATGCACCTACACACAAATTCATAAATATGTCAACTGATAAACCAAAAGGCAGGTTAATAGATAGGAACAAGAATTTAGATAATAATAATAAGTGTGTACAGTCGTGCTAATAAGTCACGTCACAGCTGTCATTACGTTTGGCTCGCTCTGCGCTGTATTAATGTCTGTCAGATGTTGAATAAGGTGGGCAAGTGAAGGAACATGTTTGTAAATCTCACTCAAAAAGAAATCATGTGTAAATATTGCTGATACCAATTATTGATCGAAACGTACTTGGTGCTGTGCCATTACTTATTAGCGCGACTGTACTGTAAGAGGGAGGAGGGAGAAAGACTGAGGTCACATTTACTGTAGTGCATCTATCCATGTTTACTGTAGTGCATCTATCCATGTTTACTGTAGTGCATCTATCCATGTTTACTGTAGTGCATCTATCCATGTTTACTGTAGTGCATCTATCCATGTTTACTGTAGTGCATATCCATGTTTACTGTAGTGCATCTATCCATGTTTACTGTAGTGCATCTATCCATGTTTACTGTAGTGCATCTATCCATGTTTACTGTAGTGCATCTATCCATGTTTACTGTAGTGCATCTATCCATGTTTACTGTAGTGCATCTATCCATGTTTACTGTAGTGCATCTATCCATGTTTACTGTAGTGCATCTATCCATGTTTACTGTAGTGCATCTATCCATGTTTACTGTAGTGCATCTATCCATGTTTCTGTCCCTGAAGAGGAGGTGGGTCGCTTTTCTGGTCCCCCTTCTTCCTCATGTTTAGCCCCATTAGTTTTTATATGATAAGACGTTCAGCCCATTAGTTTGACGATTTTAAGACCTTTCACCCTATTTCTTTGTCAATATTAAGACTTACCGTGTCATTTACGTATCGATTGTTTCCTGGCGAGCGATAGCGAGCCTGTAATTTAAGAAGAATCGGCCTTCGGCCGGGACATTTTTCTATGGAAAAATGTACAAATGTATCTTGAAAGGGGTCTAAGGGGTGTAATTTTAAGGTTGTTGGATGTCTAGAGAACAATCTAAAAACCTCCCCTTAACAACTATGATGGATGTGTTAACTATCAACTAGTAACCCCTTCAGTACCGGCGTCGTCCTTTTAACTGTATTCTGGCTACTATTAGACGATGTTATGCAGTTTAAAAGGGGCCTCCAGCAATTAACAGGCTTCGAACTATCTTACTTAACCCTTTTTACTAACACAGATTCTTCGTAAACGGGACAAAATCGTCGAAATATAGCTTGAATAAAACAACAAAAGACGCCGCGGTATAGAAGGGGTTACATTTACTGTAGTGCATCTCCATGTTTCTATCCTTTACACTTATTATGGCTGGGCTGTACAGTCGGCCAAATTAGTCATGTCGCAGCGCAGAGTACAGTATATTTCGATCTATAATTGGTATTAGCACTATCTAAGCATAAATTAATCGTTTCGAGTGAGATATCCAAACATGTTTCTATATGTACAGACCCTATTCAACATTTGACAGACATAAATACATGATACAGCGAGCCAAACGTAATGACAGCGGCGACACGACTTATTTGGCCAATCATACTTGATCACACAAGAACTTGTTAGTGATCGCTAACATGGAGATCACCTCCTACCACCAACCCCACTGATAACAGGGCTCACGTTTTATTTTGTCTTTCTTTTTTTTTATCTGTGTCGGGAATAGGGTAATGATCCCGACAGGTTTAGGTCCAATAGAACATTTGAATTTGGCGGTATCGTATCGCATGTACGATTTCGGCTGGTTCTTTGTGTATTGTAGTTTATTCTTAAGTTAGGTTAAATATTAACTGTAATGTATAAATATCTACATCAGCTCTAGATGTATTATGAAACCAAGTTAGGGGTTATAATTATTATGAGCCGGCAGCCATATGTAATTTCGCGAAGCGATCGGACGCCGGCCCTTTAGTCTCTCAATCAACACCATACAGCCAACATCTCCTCCCCCGGCTCTGACTCAACCCACAGTTCACCATGTGCTACAAATATTAATCTATAACAATATTAACAACAGTCCTACATCACCAGTCCTCTAAGCTAAGTTCATTGTATCGATATTGTATTATGTGAACATTCCTACATGTCATGCAATTGAATTAGCCGCGTGTGGGGGACTGGATTACACCCATCGAATACCTCGTTGGTAATTATATTATAACTATTTGTTGGGATATTTCATGTACCAGTGATATGTAATTTAACCTTTTTATCTAAATTCCCGACAAATAATGGTCCTTCGTGCCCTTAGGCTTCCTTACCGTGGTACCGTTTTGTTTGCTTCCTTGACGCTTGTGGGCTTACAAATGGCTGCCGCCTCGCGCGTTATTGGCCGACTGCCGTTTCCCTAGTTTAGTCCCAGCTTCTTCCCTCGTGTTTTTTACCATTTAGGCGCCAACCCTATCTTTTTTGGGGCTAGTTTCCAGGGTTTTTTGGGCGTGTGATCCTTGGCGTTTTTTGGTGGGTTAGCTGGGCTGGAGATTGGGGTAGGGGTAATTTCGTCGGGCACCATTTCGCGCTCATAGGCTAGGCCTGCAGGTGTCTGTGGTGGCTGTTCATTTCGCTTTGGTGGTGTGCCTGTGGTGTTCGTTGTGTTTTATCATGAGACCCATTTAATTACATTTTGCCGGTGGGGAGGGTTCTCATGGGACTCATTTAATTACATTTTATAGCCTAGTTGCCTAATTACGGTCATGGGGTTCGGTCTCTGTTGATTCCTAAGCGATTGACAGCCAACAGACCTCATGATTGTGGGATGGGCAGCTGGGCTAAGCCTAATACTTATTACTAGGCCTCGTCAGTTCTTTTCATTTACCCTTCTTTCTCTAGCCCTAGTTTGTTTCTGCTATTTGTCATTCTTATTCAATCAATTCTTCCTACTGCAGCTAGTAGCCTAATGACCGTTTCCAAATTGGGAGTGGCAATGCTATTGCCACATTTTTTAATTTAAATTAATTTGTGTAATAGTTTGCTTTATAGTTTAGAGAGTTAATAGCCTAATAGACTTAACGATGACAGATTTAAAGAAACTTAAGATTCTTAACCTCTCCGCGGCGCACAGGGGGTTTTCTACAGGGTAAGACTGTGCGCACCTATGATGATTTTGGGACCTATTGCCAATTTCGATAAAAAGTACATCATCGTGTAGGGAATGTTTGCGTGCATCGGCCCATATATATTTGACCCCCCAAAAAATGTCTGGGGGGGGTAGGGGAACGGTCCGTAGTTGAAAAATGTGGAGCGAATGGCACCGCGCGGCTAGATTGTCATCGAGCGGCGAGATTTCCCTGCCGAATATTTACGCGCGCAGGGGATAGAAGGAGAGGGAGGAGGGGGTGGGTTACCGCGTATTATCACGTATATCTCCTTTTTCGAGCCCTTTTAGGCTATTTAGAGTATGTATACATGTGTAGGGCACCCATATAACAATGAATATGCCTCATAGTGACCAAAAATTGCAATATATAAGGGAATTATAAGAGAATATTTAGGCGGGAATGAAGATGTGTTGGAGGTTTGGCGGCAATTTATGAGCTGAGAGTGTGGTTTACGCCATACATATCACGTATATCTTGTACGTAGAGCACTGTCACGCTATAATACAGACTTGTACGTATGTATACGTGCCATATATCAAAATATATACCGCATATAAACCAATTCATGCGATATTTACGCACATTATCAATGAGTTTCTATGCGTGAACCAAGGTGTGAGTGAGTTGTGGTGGGAATGAAAGGGGGAGAGGGTGTGTTACGCCATAAATATCACGTCAATCTTGTATTTAGAGCACTCTCATGCTATAATAAAGACGTGTACATATGTAGGCGTCCCATATAACAAGGAATATACCGCATATAGCCCAATTGATGCGATATTTACGCAAATTGTGAATGTGTTTCTAGCAGACGGAAGCCTGAAAGGGGGGGTTGGGGGTGGGTGGGTGGGTGGGAGGGAGGCATGCAGGGGTGCAGTGAGTGAGTGAGTCGTGGAGAGATGGAAGTCAGGCAGATCTCTAGATAGATAACCAGCTTAGTGATAATTGTGGAGGCGCCCCAGGCGTATTGATGTTTGGTATTTTGACCCTTATGTCTACCAGATGGCTGGTGTTCGTTGCCATCAACAGGTCTACAATAACATGAGTCAGGAATGGAGAGAGAGAGAGAGAGAGAGAGAGAGAGAGAGAGAGAGAGAAACTGAGACATGCGTATGTCGTACATATAAATGGACTTCAGAATTGCATTTTTATGCAAGCAGACATTGCATTTTAGACACATGTGAAGTACTACAGAAACATGTAGGCCATTGACTGTAAATAAAGTACTATATTTATAGACCACCAGCGACGGTGCTGAGTCAACACAGGCAGATTGCCTGTTTGTGATAGAGGGCTAAATATAGACTGGTGTCTCCTTACACCTGCGAAAGGGTTAGATTGCCACCAGAGAAACGTTTACTTATTTATTTCGAAGTAATATGCAATCTAAATGTATATTCGAGACCTACTGCAATTATTTGTATGACAGTCATGACTATGTATAATCCAATATACGCGCGTAGGCGAGACATAAGAAAGCTGGTTGAGCAATTTTCGACACCGACACAGTTATTATTCATTTTTATTTACAATATTATACAATACAAATGTATTTGTGAAGAGTATTTTATCCATTATTGTATTTAATACCAATTTTGTTCCCAGACAGAGCTGCTGTAGCTGGAGAATCAAGGAGCGGCAAGGGTCACCTCGTGACCGCCTGACCGTGTGAAAATGAGTGGAGTCACACTGAGAGGGGCAATTTTGCTGAGTGTTTGGGCAATTTTTGACAGAATAAAGTTATATAATTACTAATTCTTGACAGAGACAAACTATTATAAACCTTGGCATGATATAATTGATAATCCCATCAATTTACAAACGTAAATTGGTGGGATAATTCATTTTTTTTTGTATATTGTCATTTCGATTGTACACACGAAGTTTTGAGTGATATTTGGTATGAGCTCCTGTGGCATGGTTGGTAAGGTCGCGGACTGGAAAACTCAAAGTGTCGTAGGGTAGTGGGATCGAATCCAGGAGGGGGTTATGGGGAAGGTTTTATATTGTCTAGAAAAAATTTATAAATTTTTTTTTTTACAAGATCATGCCATTGTATTCAAACAATATGAAATATTCATAGAATATATCATATTGTAAGAATACAATGACATGACCTTGTTTTCTTTTTGTTTTTTTATTGTTTTATTTTATTATCATAGTAGGTTTGACATGATTTATTGAAACATATTTATTTTTGTACAATTCATTTGAGGTAAGAAAATAATTATATACACATTACTTAGGCTAATAACAAACATATATATTGATATACTAAAAAAAATAAGGCATATTACATGTAAATCTTTGAAACTTATAAACTAAATAATGAAACATACAATTATATAATGTAAAAGCTATATCACAGGGACATCTTTGGAACTTATACATTATATAATATATATGTTACATTATGAGGTAGCGTGATCAATTAGGTCAGGTCAGGTAAGGTAGGGCGCGAGTCCAGGGCAGGGCAGGGCAGGAGGCGAGTCCAGGGCAGGGCACGGGGCGAGTCCAGGGCAGGGCAGGGCAGGGCAGGGGCCGACACTCAGTAGTTCTTGAAGGTGTGGTAGTCCCTGAAGCAGTCACCCAGGCAGAGTGCAACTTTGCACTCGGCGCACATTGAGGTGACTCTTTTGGTCACATGGGGTTTCCTCACACTGGAGCTGCAGACGGTGCACTGCACCTGCCTGTGACGAGTGCCAATCAGCTCGGTGTTGGTTGTGGAGTGTCTTTCGACACCCAGCTGGATGCGGTCAGGAACGTGATCCCCACGCCATGCCGTACGTCTGTGAGTGGTGGTGGCATACTTCTCCAGGAGTTGGTAGGAGACGTTGTACACGAACTCCCGGAAATTCAGCTTCTGGTTTGGGGCCATATCCTTCTTCACCAACCACAAGTTGTAGGCGTTCAGCATCGTTATGTCAACTAGGTGGAGGAAGAGCTTGTGATACCACTTCACAGTCTTCCTCAGACACTCAACACCTGACAGCTGACAGTCAGACTTGTCCACCAGGCGCATGTTTTTGGTGTAGTCCACTACCATGTCGGGCTTGTAGATTGTCTTCCTGGTTCGGTAGTGGATTTTGCCAGAATCCACCTGGGCACCTGTGTGGACGGTGGAAAGCAGGTGGACGTCTCGCTTATCCTTCCACTTCAGGGCTATCAGTTTCCCACACTTCTCGAGCTGCTTGTATTTCTGCCCCTTTCGTCGCCTTCTTCGCACATGCCTCTCGCGGTGTTCCTTGGCCAGGTCGTCTTCTGAAGGTGTGTCACTGGAGGAGGCATCTGTGAGAGGAATGACATCACCTGTGAACTTTGGCATAAACTTTCTTGTCTTTCTGACAGTCCCACATGACCCCGTTTGGTTGTCATAAAGAAACTGGCAGAGAGCAGGAGAAGTATACCAGTTGTCAGTGTAGATGATGTGGCCTTTGCCCAGGTAAGGTGCCAACATTTTCCTGACGATGGCACCTGACATGCCCATGGGGTCATTGGCAGCGGCTTTCGGTACGTCAATGTCAGTTCCTGTATACACGATCATGTCAAGCACTATTCCAGTTTCACAGTCGCACAACACGAAGAGCTTGATTCCGAACCTATGCCTCTTCAAGGGGATATACTGCTTGAAAACAAGACGTCCTTTGAAGAGCACGAGCGACTCATCAATCACCAAATTGAGGAAGGGGTAAAAGTATTTCCTATACCTCTCCAACAACATGGTGAACACATCCCGAACTTTCCATATCCTGTCAATCCTGTTAGGATTTTCGTTGTCTGCAAAGTGCATAAATCTTAGCAGCAACAAAAATCTGTCACGAGTCATGAACTTATTGAAAGTTGGGGTGGCGATGAGAGGGTCGTGCTTCCAGTAGTGTTGCAACACATGCTTCTTGATCAGAGGCATGAGGAACAACAAGGCAAAGAACGTCAGAAATTCTGCCACAGTCGTATCCACCCAGCCTCGTATTCTCGCTTTTGGAGAAAGGACGTCCAATCTGCCAAACACCCACCTGTAGTAGGCGTTTGTTTGGGCAACGATGTACGTCATTACCTCCATGTCGAAAAAAAGCGAGGAAGAAGTCGCTTTCGTTCGCTTGATCATCACAGGGCCAGTTGTCAGTTGTTCCTGACGTCCCAGGATTGAACTGGGGCACGTCAGGTACAAAATTGACCCCGTCAGACCAATCGAACGAAGGCATGCCAGGGATCGGAATGTCGTCTGCGTCTTCTTCTGCGTCTGAAATATCGCTTCCATGGTCGCGATACAGCACTTCATCATCATTGCCCTCCTCTTCACTCGACAGACGATGCCCTTCCTCGTTTTCGTCACCGACGTCGGACTCACTCCCACTGTCCACTCCCAAATCCCCCCACCCTTGGTCCCGTGCTAGGGCTTCGTCGTCGAAACCCGGGCTGCCAATGTCCTGCGAATCACCATCAAACAGCAGGGCGGCATACTTAGATGGTGTAAGATTTTTCCGGGTCACTTTGGCACGTGCGGGAGTCTTATGGACAGGGACAGCAGAGGTTGTGGCAGGGGCGGCGGCAGGGGCGGCGGCGGCGGCAGGGGCGGCGGCGGCAGGGGCAGCAGTGGTGCGTGGCCTTGATGGCAAGATGATGGTGGTGCCTGTCGCCCTTCTCTCTGTTCCTTGGGCAGGGGCGGCAGGGGCGGCAGGGGCGGCAGGGGCAGCAGGGCCGGCAGGGGCAGCAGGGCCGGCAGGGACACCAGGGCCAGCAGTCGCTTTCCCAGTCGCTTTCCCTCTCCCTTTCCCCTTCCCCTTCCCTGTTCCTTGGGCAGGGGCGGCAGGGGCGGCAGGGGCAGCAGGGGCGGCAGGGGCGGCAGGGGCGGCAGGGGCGGCAGGGGCAGCCGGGCCAGGGGCGGCTGGTGGTGTTGGTGGTGGTAGGGGCACTGTGGCTGGCGTACGGGTTCTCTTCCCTACGCCCGTGCCTTTCATTTTTCCTGCCCCCGCAGGTAATGCAGCCCTAGGGCGGCCTCCTGCGTCGCTGGTACCAGTGGCAGGGGTGGCAGGGGTGGCAGTGGTGGCAGTGGTGGTGGTAGTGGTTGTTGCAGTGGCCTGGGTCGTGGTGGCAGTGTCCCGAAAGACCAATGACCTCTGTGCCATTGCCCTGCTTGCACGTGTTTTACGTGCTTTTGGTGCTGGTGATTCGTCCTCTGAGCTGTAGGGCGTGTCGTACTGGTAGCTAGGGTCTTTGGCAGCCACCCTCTGCCTTCCACGGCGGCTAACACCACCAGAAGGAGGGCTGGTTGTGTCATCAGGGAGCGAGCGTGAGGGACGTGTAGGCTCCATGACTAGTGCGTGGTTACTGGCGCGGTGGTGCTTGCACGAGTGCGGGGCGAGCGTTTTGGCGGGGTGGTATCGAGAGTTGACATGTAGTACAATACCCACACCAATTTTCAGCCGCCTGGCTATAAACGCGCGGTTTTGGTACGTGTTCAAAGTCTCTGCTCTTAAGAGTCTACCCGCAGTGCGCCGGGGGAACTCTTAAGAGTCTCCCCGCAGCTCCCGGGTTAAAAAGCTCCAGTCAGGTGTTTTCTTGATGAAAAGTAGCTCAATAAAAGTTTATGGAAGTTTAGCTACTTATGATAGTTATGCTAGCAGGTTATGGTTTATGACAGTTACTGACGATTTGGAAGAAAAAGAAATGTCGGCAGATCTTGAGTACTATGTAATACAGCCTTAGCCAGACTATCTTAAATCAACCTCTGTTAAACCCCTAATATCGGCTCGCAACATAAGTCGAGTATAATAAAGCTGGACTATGTGGCGGCGCTCGACATAACTCGAGTGGCAATTTCAGCACGTAATGTTGCTGAGAGAGAGAGACAAGTGGTGGCAGGAGAGTAGCGAGCGTATGACTGCTCCAGACCACCGCGGCGAAAACTGACACGAATCCCAGCTCCCTCCTCCCTCTCTCACTCGCTATTAAGAATTATCGAAGTGGCTAATTACATGCTTTTTGCACTCGCGTTGCACCGACCTTCGCAGAAAACTAGCCATCATAAAAGGATCGTTATGGTGTCATTCGAAAGCTCTGTTTATGCCCTTTCAGGGATAGGTACTTGTTTTACGTTCTGGTTCTTATTTAGGCATGAAAATGATCACGAAAACACCCCTATTTTGGCTAAAACCACCCCGCTGTGGGGTACATATAATAAACCGCATAGGCCGCTCGTAAGGTGTTAAAGTGAAAGTTATCGTACGATGGTCGCTGTTACTGAATTCATCACCAACATTCAAATTCTCTATCAATTCTTCTTTTGTTGCAAGTACAATGTCAAGAACGTTATTACCACGGGTCGGCATTCGAACAAATTGATAAAGCGAACTCTCTTGCAAGTTCGTATACAAGTCATGTCCGGAGTGTGAAGTAAGAGTATCGCCCCACTTGGTCACAGGTAAATTAAAGTCGCCAAAAATTACGGTATCTTGTGAGTTACTTACATCTGCAATTTGTTCGTAAATTTCTCGGTCAGTTTGCACTGATTGAGCTGGAGGTCTGTATATTAATGCAAGTATTATTTTTGTACCTTTATTATTCTTTATTAGCACAAAAGATGTGTCGACGTTCACAATTTGAGGTTTTGACACGAGGGTCGGGTTAAGACTTTCTTTGATATAAAATAAAACGCCACCTCCATTTTTATTTATTCGGCTGTTCTCAAACATTACATAACCGGGAAGTGAATACTCTGCTAAAAAGTCTCTATCTTGTGTATTGAGCCAAGATTCTGTTATGCCAATCACATCATAATTTTCTGTAAACACTAGTTCCTCTAAATCTGAAAATTTATTGCGTATACTACGAGCGTTTGCATAGAAAACCTTTAAAGTTGCGGTTTTAGAACTCGCAGATCGTTCTTTCATCGAATTTTTGGTTCTGGTCGGATCTACATTTACATTCATGGCTGTCCTCGGTCCTCGGTCGTTATCCCTGACGGTTTTGAATTTGGGTCGTGTTGGTGGAGCTTTATCCAAATTCGCGGTTCTTGACGGATTAGTATTTAATTCCTTTGTAGATTGCCGTCCTCGCTGTCTTCGGTCCTCCTTCCTGGTTGTCCTATGCTGAGTCGATTTCTTCTCCGAAAATCCTTCACCGCATCGTTGAGAAGACGCCCAAAACGCGCTGCTCCCACCTGGTTCAGATGAACTCCATCGTCCGAAAACAAATAGTCATCGTAGTAGAAATTGTCCCAGGTGTCGACGAATCCCACGTTCTCCTTCCTGCAGAGGTTTGCTAGACAACGATTTGTGCTGGTGGCTATGTTGTAAAATCGGCTCTCTACACCGAGCCGGGGGACCATTCCTGAGACGATGATCCTTGATGACTTCTCCTTAAACGACTTGATCAGCTGCTGGTACTTTAAAAGCAAATCTTCCGACCGGGTTCGCTGTACATCGTTGGATCCAACGTGGATGACGTACATTGTATTAGCAGGGGCCAGCTTTGATACTTCGTCAACTGCTGCAACTACGTCATCCACACCACCACCAGGGATACAAAAACGCTTCCTGGTCTTAGGTGCCCTGGCGCAAAACTCTGTGAGCTGACCACGTATCATCGAGTCTCCCACGAGCCGGACTTCTTCTATTTCCTCTTCGTCATCTGAGTCTGCGAGTATCTGGAAACGGTTTTGACACTCGGTAATCGGTATGTGTTTCCTGGTCTTGGGGCAAACGTTGTTCCTCACGACACGGAAGTTGTCTTGAGGGGGAAGAGAGTCGCTATTTGTATCTTGAGTATCGGAAACATCAGCTGAAATGGCTACTGTAGGCGTTGAATTGTTGGCAGTTGACGTTGGGGCGTTGGTGGCTGCTGGAGTTGCGGTGACAATTGAAGTTTGTGGCACTCCAACGTTGAGTGTTACAAACTCTGGGAGTGATTCCAGCTTCATGGTGAGGACGTTGATCTTGTTGTAGGCTTCATCTAATTTCACTGTAAAATTCTCTTGTTGCTGGCAGAGCCGGCAGACTTGAAGATCGATAGTAGCAAACATGGACTCACCAAACCTACCGGCGCAGTTCGCACAAGCGCGAGGCATGGTGACAGTCACTTTCTTCAGATCACTTCACTCACTTAAAAAACAATTCACTCACTTTAAAACACTTCACTCACTTTAAAAACACTTCAATCACTTCAACCGAAAACAAATATGCTGAAATACGCAGAAATAGGTTATCAGGGGTGATAGCCTAACCGAAAACAAAAATGTTGAGATACGCAGAATTAGGCTTCCAGGGACGATAGCCTAACCAAAAGTTTTTTTTTTTTTAAATTGAAATACGCAATAATAGGCTACCAGCGTTGAATAGCCTAACCGAATATAATAAAATTGAAATTCGCAGAAATAGGCTACCAGGTGTGATAACCTAACCTTAAACAAATATATGTATAACAGAATATGTAACTAAATATACAATTCACCAAATAGAGATTATATAAAAATAAAGTGTGACTGCACACAAGGGGTTAATATACTGTGTCAACAGATGACCCTGGTGTCACTGTAGCCTAGTAAAGCAGTAGCCTACTCTTTTTAGATAAGAAAGTGTATCAGTCAAAGGTTATTACAAGATCGTGCAAGCAACAACTAAAATTACAGATATATATAGCTACAGTAGGATACTAAATACAATATCTACAAGAGTTAATAATAAAACAGATTGGCTGGCTATAGGCTAGGCTAGGTTTGGGTTAGGTTAAAAGCTTGGCAGGTTGGGTTAGGCTAGGTTAGTTTGTACAAATACCACCCTTAGCTTAAAGTAAAATCAGTCTGAGGAGAAAAAGTCAAGAATATATCTAGGGGGAAAAGATAAATGAATGCACTTAAATTTGGTACAAAATTTGCTGGAATTTAATATGTATAATCCCCCAAAAAGGTTTGTTTACAAAATGGTGTCGGCGTTAGTCCCTGTAGGCGGTTAGTTAGTAAACAATATTGTTTATTAGCAAATTAATATGCAAAGCTTTACTTACATACAAGGCAGTTAAATAGATACTTACTACAGTAGGTAATGGGTAAAATTAGGGGCTACGATTTTATATCAAATAGTAATAAGAGAGCGTTTGTTTACAAAGCAAAACAAAACAATAGATGGCGCTAGTGGCGCCCTGTCCGAGCAGGAGTTTTGTGATAAACACAAAGTTTATCAGTCAATACACAGCGAAATATCGTGCAGTGTTACTTACTAAGCTACAGGATGGTTAAACGTGCTCTTAACCACCTTTCATGCACAAGAATGAAGAGGATGAGTAGTTAATACTCAAATTATGATCGATATCGTGAGAGCGTTGACAGAGCGTCTGCAGCGTCTGGCGGTAGTCACGGAGTGACTGTGTGGGTTTGTGGTGGACGGTGCCACATATCGTTGCCATGTTATGCCATACGGGCTGAAAAATGCCCCTGCGACGTTTCAGAAATTAATGAACGACATTGTAGCCAACATTCCCAACTGTACGGTGTACCTAGATGATGTCATAATATACGACGATGATTTTAACAGTCACTGTGCTCACATCGGACAGCTTTTTAATAAACTGAATGAAGCAGGTTTGGTGGTAAACCTGGGTAAGTGCGATTTTGTCAAAGCCACAGTTTTGTACCTGGGGATCGAGGTGGGGAGGGGTCAGGTGTGCCCTCCACAGACAAAGATCAAAGCCATCGATCAGTTTCCCCAGCCTATGACTAAGAAACAAATCATGCGGTTTCTAGGTATGATAGGCTATTATCGTTGCTTCATCAAAGGCTATTCGACTGTACTTGCACCTTTAATTGACTTATTATCTAAGGACAAAAAGTTCCGGTGGTCTCCTGAGTGTGCAGGGCGTTTTCCTTGGTGAAACACCTGCTATGTACCCACCCCATACTCAGGGCCCCGGACTTCAGCAGACCTTTTCAGCTGGCAACTGATGCCAGTGGCGTAGGGGCTGGGGCTGTCTTGTTACAGACAGATGATGAAGGTATCGAACATCCAGTGAGTTTTTACAGTAAAAAATTCAATAGTGCACAAAGGAATTACTCTGTAATTGAAAAAGAACTCCTGGCGATAGTGCTGGCGCTAAGGCACTTCGATGTATATGTTCCTGCTTTCGGACCAGTCGTAGTGGTTTATACCGATCATCACCCTCTGAAATTCTTGAATCAGTTTCATAACCGGTATATGAGGCTGACCAGGTGGTCACTCATGCTTCAGGAGTATAATCTGGACATACGCCATATTGCCGGTTCTGATAACGTAATAGCGGATTGTCTATCAAGGGTGGATGATGTAGGTTAGACTGCACAGGATTGAGGGTTGAGTGTGGAGGAAAATAGGCTGTCACTGTAGTTCAGCCGAAAAAAAAAAAAAAAAAATTAAAAAAACTCTTAATTTTTTATTACGTGTAGAATTTTGTATAAGATGTTGTAGCAGTATCTAAGTTGAATGTTTTCGCTTATTGTCGCTAAGTTAGTTGAACTTGCTCGGTGGAGCGCAACAGTCTTTATTTTTTGTATATATAGTGCCTTGTGTTGCAACAGTGTGTGGTACTATGAGAAGCTTTCTGTTAGATATGAAGAACTTAGTCAAGGGTCTTATATCTTGGGGGAGGTGTGACGCTTCTGCATAGTAGCCACGTGCGGGCATGCGCGCGCGTCGGCTGCCCAGCCGTTTAGAAACCGGCTGGTGGCAGCCGGCCGGCCGGCTTTTCCTTAGTATATATCCTACGACAACGTAACTAATGTCTGGGATATTCTTATGTTGTTTCACAGCTTGTAGCTGCCCTTATTCTTAACCAACGCATCTTAGTATATTTTATTCTCGATAGTTGATTATTTCATTATAATATATAAGATGTAAGTCTAGTGAGGGCGGGAGGAGACGAGCGGGATAGAGAGACCGGCTTGGGACGTTGCTTCGCTTGCCAGCTTGGGAAGAGCCTGATGTTGCCACATGCATTTGATTGCAATGTTAGGCTTAGTTTCGACTCACGCACAGGGTAGAGGAATTTGACCCGGCAACTGTGTTGAGTGTTGCCAAGCATGGGATGTATTCTGCATGCCTAGGGCGGGGTCCAGACAGATTCAAGACTCAGAGCTCACCTCACTGTCGTACCCTTCGGACCCCCTTGATATCTATCCCTCTCAACCCCACTTAGAAACTTTCTCTCTTTCTTTGTATACCTTCCTTCCACTACTTCACCAATCTATTTAATTATCCCATCCCCTTGATAGACCTTATATCTATTATTGTATTAACGATGAGCTCTCAGATAACTAGATAGGATTTTGGGCCTTATGCAGAGACGTAATTGTTAATGAGACCTAGGAAATTGTTTTGTAGTCTCATATTTGGTGGTTTAATGCTTGCTAGTGTGTTCTTGTGTCAGGTTAGCAGGGGCTAGACCTGAGGGGAGGCTTTTTGTGATCCTTTAAGTAAAGTCTGCTGGTGCGAGTCCCGTGGACCCGCACGACTTTACTAGGATACCTGTGGGAGTCTGGGGGCATTTTCTTGTCTGTGTCCCTGTGTGTCTAGCGTTGTGTTGTGTGAGGGCCATTGCCTAGTCCACTCAGCACTGTGCTAGCACGTCTTGCTTTTGTTTTAGGGTCGCCAGGAGAGAGTCAGATACTTGCGATCTGAGTCTCTCAAGAGAGCACCCTTTCAATTAGAGTAATTTGGCGCACAGACTTGGGAACGTCCCTAGGCTAGAGCAGGTGGCTCAGCCCGGGTATCCGAAGCCTATATCCTTCCGGCTAGACCTCTGCCACCTGGCAGATTAACAGCTAGGGGTTTATTATCTCTTTATGCTTGTTATTGTGCCACAGTTTACCGTTTTTGTGAGCATTGTGAGTCAGGGTGTGGCTTAGAGACTCTGTCCGAGCAGGCTTGCCTGACTAAGAGTGAGAAGCACATCTGTATGTGGTTATGTTAGGGTTGCTGCCTTTATTTAATTATACCTATGCGATTATACACTGTATGTCCTATCACTAGTATTTATTGAGTTAAGAGTTCTCTAAATCCGTAACGTACTTTCTTTGCTAAGCATCAGATCCTACAGTAGCCGCATGCAGTTTAGAGACCCGCATCTTGTCTACCTGTACGATGTTTTGAGGACTGTTTGCTTTCACCTTCTTTCACGCAGGGGTGATTAGTTGTATTAATTAACGTAAAGTTAAATGTACTTTCTTCTAGTTTGTTATTAAATTGTTTCTGCAATTTAATTCCGTTATCTATCTTTTCCTTGAAGCTTTAAGTCAACTTAATTGTGTGATCTTTTATATAGCCTGCTTGACTATCAGCAGTCTATAGTGCGTGCACCCTGTAACCGAGTCATAGGATACCTTGTTGTCCAGGCAGGACTCTTGACGGTTTAGGGTGGTTTGTTGCCTGGGTTTATAGATAAGGGTTGGATCTAGCGTTTTCCGTTGTTGCTTGTTGCCGCATACCTAGTCCAATAGAAAGAGCCCAGTGTTTATATATCCCAGGACGTAACAGTGTGGTGACAGTGCCCTCTGGGTGGTGATAGGTGTGGTGACAGTGCTCTATGGGTAGTGATAGGTGTGGTGACAGTGCTCTCTGGGTGGTGATAGGTGTGGTGACAGTGCTCTCTGGGTAGTGATAGGTGTGGTGACAGTGCTCTCTGGGTGGTGATAGTGCTCTCTGTGTGGTGATAGGGGTGGTGATAGGTGTGGTGACAGTGCTCTCTGGGTGGTGATAGGTGTGGTGACAGTGCTCTCTGGGTGGTGATAGGTGTGGTGACAGTGCTCTCTGTGGTGATAGGTGTGGTGATAGTGCTCTCTGGTGGTGATAGGTGTGGTGACAGTGCTCTCTGGGTGGTGATAGGTGTGGTGACAGTGCTCTCTGGGTGGTGATAGGTGTGGTGACAGTGCTCTCTGGGTGGTGATAGGTGTGGTGATAGGTGTGGTGATAGTGCTCTCTGGGTGGTGATAGGTGTGGTGACAGTGCTCTCTGGGTGGTGATAGGTGTGGTGACAGTGCTCCCTGAGTGGTGATAGGTGTGGTGACAGTGCTCTCTGGGTGGTGATAGGTGTGGTGACAGTGCTCTCTGGGTGGTGATAGGGTGGTGACAGTGCTCTCTGGGTGGTGATAGGTGTGGTGACAGTGCTCTCTGGGTGGTGATAGGTGTGGTGATAGTGCTCTCTGGGTGGTGATAGGTGTGGTGACAGTGCTCTCTGGGTGGTGATAGGTGTGGTGACAGTGTTCTAGGGGTGGTGATAGGTGTGGTGACAGTGCTCTGCGTGGTGATAGGTGTGGTGACAGTGCTCTTTGGGTGGTGATAGGTGTGGTGACAGTGCTCTCTGGGTGGTGATAGGTTTGGTGACAGTGCTCTCTGGGTGGTGATAGGTGTGGTGACAGTGCTCTCTGGGTGGTGATAGGTGTGGTGACAGTGCTCTCTGGGTGGTGATAGGTGTGGTGATAGTGCTCTCTGGGTGGTGAGGTGTGGTGACAGTGCTCTCTGGGTGGTGAAATGTGTGGTGACAGTGCTCTCTGGGGGGTGAAAGGTGT
Source organism: Paralithodes platypus (assembly GCA_032716605.1). Lineage (NCBI taxonomy): Eukaryota > Metazoa > Arthropoda > Malacostraca > Decapoda > Lithodidae > Paralithodes > Paralithodes platypus. The sequence continues at coordinate 33,130,163 of CM064570.1, read as the reverse complement.
GGTGACAGTGCTCTCTGGGTGGTGATAGGTATGGTGACAGTGCTCACTGGGTGGTGATATGTGTTGTGACAGTGCTCTCTGGGTAGTGATAGGGGTGGTGACAGTGCTCTCTGGGTGGTGATAGGTGTGGTGACAGTGCTCTCTGGGTGGTGATAAGGGTGGTGACAGTGCTCTCTGGGTGGTGATAGGTGTGGTGATAGTGATCTCTGGGTGGTGATAGGTGTGGTGACAGTGCTCTCTGGGTAGTGATAGGTGTGGTGACAGTGCTCTCTGGGTGGTGATAGGTTTGGTGACAGTGCTCTCTGAGTGGTGATAGGTGTGGTGGTAGTGCTCTCTGGGTGGTGATAGGGGTGGTGATAGACACAAATAATTAAGATGGTATGGATGATAGTGACTTGCTTGGTGGTGCAGGAGGGGGGGGGGGGGGGGGGGGGTACCCTCCGTTTGGTAAGTAGTGCTTGTTTTTTGGGCTACATATTTATTTATTTATTTATTTTTGAGTGTCCTTGCTAGACATCCATCAAGTATTCTCCTGCTGGTGGTGTTTCCTCTGACGTTCCAGTTCCTTCGCTCCTTGCTGGCAGTGTGAGCGCCATAGTGGTCTATCTGATGCTAAGTTTTCAAGTTCAGTTGGTTGTATTTTGCACCTTTTTAGTATTTTCTTTATACTGTCTTTGTATCTTAATTTTGGTCCTCCAGCTGCTCTGCGGCCTTCATGCAGCTGTCCATATAGTATTTTATGAGGTAGTCTCTCCTCTGGCATACGGATGACATGCCCAACCCATCTGAGTTGTTGTTTGATGATAAGGGTCTCAATACTGGTGTTGTGGGCTCTTTCAAGTATTGTTATATGAGGAACACTGTCCTGCCAGGTTATACCCATAATCTTTCGGAGGCATCTGATGTGGAAAGCCTCCAGGGGTCGTATATGGCATCTATATGTCGTCCATGTCTCACAACCATAGAGCAAAGTGGTTAAACACACAGCATTATATACAGCCACTTTGGTACAAAGAGTCAGGTGATTAATTTGGAAACTCTCTCTTGTAGGCGGCCAAAAGATGCTGCAGCTTGTCTCAGTCGGTGTTGTACCTCATCGTCAAAACTGGCCGTTTCAGACAGGAAGCTTCCCAGATACTTGAAGGAAGGAACTTGTGCTATCTCCTCTCCTGCTAATCTGAACACTGGCTGCACAGGTGGTATCTGAGCTGACCACTGAGAAATTATTTGTGTTTTCTGGATGTTAACTGACAGGCCCATTCTGGAGTAAGCACTTGCTGCAGCTTCAAGCGCGACTTCTAGTTCCTCTGGCGAGTGAGCTACAAGAGCACAATCATCTGCATACTGAAGTTCCAGGATATTTCCATAGAGACTTTTGTTCTTGCTTGAAATCTACGAATGTTGAAGAGGTTGCCATCTAGTCTATAGTCTATGTTGATTCCACTTCTGTTTGCTATAGTCCTATGAAGAAGTATTATAACGCATATTATTATTTTTTTTAAAAGGACTGGTGCCAGTACACACCCTTGTCTGACTCCGGCATTAACAGCAAATGGTTCTGATGCATGGCCTCCTGCAGTGACTCTCGCCATCATGAAAATGCCTTACAAGTGCCACAAATTTTGGTGGACAGCCAAAGATACGGAGAATATTCCACAATGTTTCTCGATTCAAAGGCTTTTGGCAGATCAATGAAGGCTATACAAATTTCTTTATTTTGTTCACACACACACACACACACACACACACCCACACATACACGAACACAAACATACACCCACACCTAAAGTAAACATAAACCAACAAATTACATATACGGACACGCGGACACGGTAAAGGTTAAAGGAATATTCAGTTACAGGCGCGCACGCTCTCTCTCTCTCTCTCTCTCAGTAAGATACAATGTAAAATCAAAACAATTCACATTTCCCATGGGTGCATATCATCTTAACTCTCCCAGACATATATGACGCGATCGCGTCATATGGCAGAGTGAACCAATAACTCATATGACGCGATCGCGTCATATGGACTTATTATATTGCTAGAAAATAAGTTTATGACGCAATTGAGCCGGTCTTTTGGCTGGTAAGTCCGATAAGTTAGATGTACATGTGGACACATCTAGCAACCCCCTAGCGTCCCTGTGAGGGCCCCGCGGTGGTAGAGAGAGCCAGTCTCTTCCCTTCAGCCAGCCTAGTAGGTGGGTGTGCACGGCCCTTTAAACCAAGGGGCCTCCATTTTGCCCAGCCTGGCTGGTATTACCGCCCTAATATAACCCAAACGAAGTGCTATATCATTGGGTTATCGATGGATTATTGTGTTATTCTTATTTAGGGTAAAATAACCATGTTAGTGTTGTGTTTTGCTAGTCTGGTGTACTTGACCAAGGTGGGCTCCACGAGGGCCATGGTTTCGCTTGTTTGTGGATCACTTTCATACCATATCGAGTCATTATATTGCTATTTATCACATGAAGTAGTGTATCTTACTTGTATAAGTATTTCGTAGTGAAAACACTTTTATTACTGGTTGAGCATTCTCTGGTGTAGGCTACGTGACCAAGGTGGCCCACGAGGGGCCATGCTTTTTGCCTATACGTTTTGCTTGTTTTGTGGATCACTTTCATATAAATATCAGTCAATTATATTGCTATTTATCTGTTCAAGTAGTGTATCTTACCTTGTAATAGTGTTTCATAGTGAAAAAACTTTCATTACTGGTCGAGCATTCTCTGGTGTTACGTGACCAAGGTGGAGGAGCCCACGAGGGGCCATGCTTTTTGCCAAACGTTTTGCTTGTTTGTGGAACACTTTCATATAAATATCAGTCATTTATATTGCTATTTATCCGTTCAAGTAGTGTATCTTACCTTGTATTAGTGTTTCTTAGTGGAAAAACTTTCATTACTGGTCGAGCATATGTCGCCATGCTCCCTCAGCCCTGTGCATTTTTGCTCGAAAATTTAGTGGTGGAAAGTGCTTGCATTTTTGCTCGATAATTTATTGGTGGAAAGTGCTTGGGAGGTAAGTTTTTTATTGGCAAAAGCACTCTACATATACGGCTTGGTGGCCACGAGGGAATCTCAGCAGTGTGAGTAAGTACAGTCAACATTTTTGGTGGTGGTGGCGGTGGACGTGATGGTGGTGGTGGTGGTGGTGGTGGTGATGGTCATGATGGTGGTGGTGGTGGTGGTGGTCGTGGTTGTGGTTGTGGTGGTGGTGGTCGTGGTTGTGGTGGTGGTCGTGGTTGTGGTTGTGGTGGTGGTTGTGGTGGTGGTAGGGGTGGTGATATTGGTGGGGGTGGTGGTGGTCGGTGGTGGTGGGGATGAGGGTGGTGGTGTGGAGATGGTGGTGGTGTTGACAACAATAGGGTAGGGTCCCTTTTTCTGACCGTGGGTCAGGTCAGAAAATGAACTCAACCCTATTTGTGTCAACACCACCACCATCTCCACCACCACCAACCACCATCTCCACCACCACCACCATTTTATTATTTTTGTGTTTAGGCCTATTTTATTATTTGTATTATTATTATTTATTATTATACCTGTTATTCCTGTGTATGGGATCACCCATAAAAAGTATTTATATTGGTATTTAATTTATATTTTTTGCTTTATTATATTATAATTATTTATTTTATTTATTATATTATTTTATTATAATATTTATTTATTATTTATTATTTATTATTTATTATTATTTATTATTATACCCAACATAAATGTCCCCCACCACAAACTCTTATTCTATATAATATATATATATATATATATATATATATATATATATATATATATATATATATTTATATATATTTTTTTTTTTTTTTTTTTTTTTTTTTTTTTTTTTATTAGGGGTAGGCCCAGCATATATATATATATATATATTTTTTTTTTTTTTTTTTTGGGGGGGAGCCTATATATATATATATATATATTTTTTTATTTATTTTTTTTTCCCTATACCCCACCTCCCCCCGCCTTCCCCCTATTATGTATGTATAATTATATATATATATATATAGCCTACTGTCTATATATGCCTCCACATTTCTGTCAACACAGTGGTGTTAGTTGTGGTGGTGGTGTTAGGTGTGGTAGTTTGGTGGTGGTGGTGATGGTAGTTCCCTCTGGTGGTGGTGGTGATGGTACTTTTGTGGTGGTGGTGGTAGTTGAAGGTGGTGGTGGTGATGATGGTAGTTGTGGTGGTTTTCACACCTTCGAATACCACTCCCTTGGCTTCACACCTCCCATTAGGGTACCTGGACCTGAGTTGACCTGAGTGACCCTTCCCTAGACAGTCCCTTGATCTCTTGTATATACTATGTTTTTTATTTTTTATACCCCCCCTACCCCCATTATATCCCCCTCCCCTCCCTTCCCCCATTATATCCCTCCCCCTCCCCATCCCTCCCCCATTATATCCCCCTCCCACTCCTCCCTCCCCCATTATATCCCCCTCCCACTCCCTCCCCCATTACACCCCCCTCCCCCTCCCTCCCCCATTATAACCCCCCCCCTCCCTCCCCATTATACCTCCCTCCCCCATTATACCCCCCTTATATTATATATTATATTTTATTATATATTATTATTATATATTATTATTATATTACTCCCCTTCCTCACCCCCCTCTGGCCCCCGTCCCCCTGCCCCCATATAAAATATTACTAGGCTAGTATCTATTTATTATAGATTATTATTATACTCCTCCCCTCCCTCCCCCTCCCCCTCCCCCCACATATATATATATATATATATATATATATATATATTTTTTTTTTTTTTTTTTTTTTTTTTTTTTGGGGTTGGAGGTTTATTTTTTATTTTTATTTTATTTTATTTTTCTAATTGTAGATTGATATATATATATATATATATATATATATATATATATATATATATATAATATCATTCGTATTTATGTATTTATCTGTTATGCCCCCTCCCCCTCCCCCACATACCCCGCTCCCCCCATATAATCTTTATGTATTTATCTATGATATACCCCCTCCCCCAGATACCCCACTCCCCCCTATAATCTTTATGTATTTATCTATGTTATGCCCCCTCCCCCATATACCCCATTCCCCCCATATAATCTTTATATATTTATCTATGTTATGCCCCCTCCCCCTCCCTCCCCACCCCCATTATACCCCCCTCCCCCTCCCTCCCCCCCATTATTCCCCCCTCCCCCCCATTATACCCCCTACCTCCCTCCCCCTTCCTCCATCCCCTCCTCCCCTCCCCCCTTCCCCCATATAATCTATATATATATAATAATTCGTGTTTATGTATTTATCAGTTATGCCCCCTCCCCCTCCCTCCCTCCCCCCCATTATACCCCCTCCCTCCCCCATTATACCTCCCCTCCCCTCCCCCCCTCACCTCCCTCCCCCTCCCCCTCCCCCTCCCCCCCTATATATAAATATATATATATTTTTTTTTTTTTTTTTTTTGGGTGGGGGAGGGTTATTTTTTATTTGTATTTTATTTTATTTTTCTAATTGTAGATTGATATTATATAAAATCATTCGTATTTATGTATTTATCTAAGTTATGCCCCCTCCCCCTCCCTCCCCCATTATACCCCTCCCCCTCTTCCCCCCTTATACCCCCCTCCCCCCATATATATATATATAATATCATTCGTATTGATGTTTTTTTCTGTTATGGCCCCCTCCCCCATATACCCCACTCCCCCCTTATAATCTTTATGTATTTTTCTATGTTATGCCCCCTCCCCCCCTCCCTCCCCCCCTCCCCATTATTCCCCCTTCCCCTCCCTCCCCCCCCCATTATACCCCCCTCCCTCCCCCATTCTACCTCCCTCCCCTCCCCCCCCTCACTTCCCTCCCCCTCCCCCTCCCCCTCCCCCCATATATATATATATATAGATATATACATTTTTTTTTTTTGGGTGGGGGAGGGTTATTTTTTATTTTATTTTTATTTTATTTTTCTAATTGTAGACTTGATATAATGATATATATATTATATATATATATATATATATATATATATATATATATATCATTCGTATTTATGTATTTATCTAAGTTATATGCCCCCTCCCTCCCCCATTATTCACCCTCCCCTTCTTCCCCCATTATAACCCCCCTCCCCCCATATATATATATATATATATATATATTCGTGTTTATGTATTTTATCTGTTATGGCCCCCTCCCCCCCTCCCCATTATACCCCCCTTCCCCTCCCTCCCCCCCCCCCCATTATACCCCCTCCCTCCCCCATTTACCTCCCTCCCCCCCATTATAACCCCCTCCCTCCCCCCCCCATTACACCCCCTCCCTCCCCTCCCCCCCCTCACCTCCCTCCCCCTCCCCCTCCCCCTCCCCCCATATATATATATATATGTCAATATATATATTTTTTTTTTTTTTTTTTTTTTATTTGTAGATTGATAATATATATATATATATATATATATATATATATATATATATATATCATTCGTATTTATGTATTTATCTAAGTTATGCCCCCTCCCCCCTCCCTCCCCCCCCCCCCCCCCTTATCCTCCCCCTCCCCCCCCCCCTCCCCCCATATATATATATATATATATATATCTAATTATTTATTTTTTATTTATTGGGGTGGGGGGAGGGTTAGTTTTTTTATTTTTATTTTATATTATTTTTCTAATTGTAGATTGATACAATATATATATGTATATATATAGATATATATATATATATATATATATATATATCATTCGTATTTATGTATTTATCTAAGTTATGCCCCCTCCCTCCCCCATTATACACCCTCCCCTCTTCCCCCATATAATCTATATATATATATATAATTCGTGTTTATGTATTTATCTATCTTATTCCCCCTCCCCCCTCCCCATTATACCCCCTCCCTCCCCCCCTCCCCCTCCCCCCTCCCATTATACCCCCCTCCCCCTCCCCATTATCCCCCCTCCCTCCCCCCCCCTCCCCCCTCCCCCTCCCCCTCCCCCCATATATATATATATATATATATATTTTATTTTTTTTTTTATTTTTTTTTTTTTTTGGGTGGGGAGGGTTATTTTTTTATTTTTATTTTATTTTTCTAATTGTAGATTGATATAATATATATATATATATATATATGTATATATATATATATATATATATATATTCGTATTTATGTATTTATCTAAGTTATGCCCCCTCCCTCCCCCATTATACACCCTCCCCCTCTTCCCCCATTATACCCCCCTCCCCCCATATATAATATATATATCATTCGTATTGATGTTTTTTATCTGTTATGCCCCCTCCCCCATATACCCCACTCCCCCATATAATCTTTTTGTATTTATCTGTTATGCTCCCTCCCCCCTCCCCATTATACCCCCCTTCCCCTCCCTCCCCTCCCCCCCCCATTATACCCCCCCCTCCCTCCCCCATTATACCTCCCTCCCCCCCCGCATTATACCCCCTCCCTCCCCCCCCATTATCACCCCCTCCCTCCCCTCCCTCCCCCTCCCCCTCCCCCTCCCCCCATATATATATATATATATATATATATTTTTTTTTTTTTTATTTTTATTTTTTTTTATTTTTCTATTTGTAGATTGAAAATATATATATATATATATATATATATATATATATATATATATATATATATATATCATTCGTATTTATGTATTTATCTAAGTTATGCCCCCTCCCCCTCCCTCCCCCCCTCTACATCCTCCCCCCCTCCCCCCCCCCTCCCCCCATATATATATATATATATATAATTCGTATTTATGTATTTATCTAAGTTATGCCCCCTCCCTCCCCCATTATACACCCCCCCACTCCCCCATATAATCTTTATGTATTTATCTATGTTATGCCCCCTCCCCACTCCCCATTATACCCCGCTCCCCCCCCCCACCCCCCCCCCCCCTCCCCACCTTACCCCCTCCCTCCCCCTCCCTCCCCCCCCCCATTATACCCCCTCCCTCCCCCCCATTATACCCCCTCCCCTCCCCCTCCCTCCTCCCCCTCCCCCCATATATATATATATATATATATATATTTTTTTTTTTTTTTTTTTTTTTTTTTTTTGGTTGGGGGAGGGTTATTTTTTTATTTTATTTTATTTTTCTAATTGTAGATTGATATAATATATATATATGTATATATATATATATATATATATATATATTTATATATATATCATTCGTATTTATGTATTTATCTAAGTTATGCCCCCTCCCCCTCCCTCCCCCCATTATACACCCTCCCCCCTCTTCCCCCCCCATTATACCCCCCTCCCCCCATATATATATATATATATATATCATTCGTATTTATGTATTTATCTAAGTTATGCCCCCTCCCCCCCTCCCCATTATACCCCCCTTCCCCTCCCCTCCCCCCCCCCCCATTATACCCCCATCCCCCTCCCCCCCATTATACCCCCCTCCCTCCCCCCCCATTATACCCCTCCCCTCCCCCCCCTCCCCCTCCCCCTCCCCCTCCCCCCATATATATATATGTATATATATATATTTTTTTTTTGTATTTTATTTATTTTTTATTTGTAGATTGATATAATATATATATATATATATATATATATATATATATATATATATATATATATATATATATTCGTATTTATGTATTTATCTAAGTTATGCCCCCTCCCTCCCCCATTATACACCCTCCCCCACTTCCCCCATATATCTATATATATATATATATATAATTCGTGTTTATGTATTTATCTGTTATGCCCCCTCCCCCCCTCCCCATGTATACCTCCTTCCCCTCCCCCTCCCCCCCTCCCCATTATACCCCCCTTCCCCCCCTCCCCCCCCCCCATTATACCCCCTCCCTCCCCCATTATACCTCCCTCCCCCCCCATATACCTCCCTCCCCCCCTCCCCTCCCCCCCCCTCCCCCTCTCCCTCCCCCCTATATATATATATATATATATATTTTTTTTTTTTTTTTTTTATTTGGGGGGGGGAGGGTTGTTTTTTTATTTTTTTATTTTATTTTTTATATATATGTAGATATATATATATATATATATATATATATATATATATATATATATATATATCATTCGTATTTATGTATTTATCTAAGTTATGGCCCCCTCCCTCCCCCATTATACACCCTCCCCCTCCCCCTCATATACCTCCCCTCCCCCCCCCCCCTCCCCCTCCCCCCCCCCCCCCTCCCCCCCCCCCTCCCCACCCCCTCCCCCCATATATATATATATATATTTTTTTTTTTTTTTTTTTTTTTTTTTTTTTTTTTTTTTTTTGGGTGGGGGAGGGTTATTTTTTTATTTTATTTTTATTATTATTCATTTTTCTAATTGTAGATTGATATAATATATATATGTATATATATATCATTCGTATTTATGTATTTATCTAAGTTATGCCCCCTCCCTCCCCATTATACACCCTCCCCCTCTTCCCCCATATAATCTATATATATATATATATAATTCGTGTTTATGTATTTATCTATCTTATGCCCCCCCCCCCGCTCCGCATTATACCCCCCTCCCCCTCCCCCCCCATTATACCCCCCTCCCTCCCCTCCCCCCCCCTCCCCTCCCTCCCCTCCCCCCTCCCCCCATATATATATATATATATAATTTTTTTTTTTAAGGTGGGGGGAGCATTGATATAATATATATATATATATATATATATATATATATATATATATATATATATATATATATATATATCATTCGTATTTATGTATTTATCTAAGTTATGCCCCCTCCCTCCCCCATTATACACCCTCCCCCTCTTCCCCCTCCCTCCCCCCCTCCCCCTCCCCCCCCCTCACCCCCCTCCCTCCCCCTCCCCTCCCCCATATATATATATATATATATATATATATTTTTTTTTTTTTTTTTTTTTTTATTAGATTTTGTTGTTTTTGGGTGGGGGAGGGGTTAATTTTTTATTTTTATTTTATTTTATTTTTCTAATTGTAGATTGATATAATATATATATATATATATATATATATATTATATATATATATATATATATATATATATATATATATCTATATATATCATTCGTATTTATGTATTTATCTAAGATATGCCCCCTCCCTCCCCCATTATACCCCCCCCCCCTCTTCCCCCCTTTAATCTATATATATATATATAAATCGTGTTTATGTATTTATCTATCTTATGCCCCCTCCCCCCCTCCCCATTTGATAAACCCCCCCCCTCCCCCTCCCCCCCATTATACCCCCCTCCCTCCCCTCCCCCCCCTCCCCTCCCTCCCCCTCCCCCTCCCCCCATATATATATATATATAATTTTTTTTTTTTTATTTTTTTTTTTTTTTGGGTGGGGGAGCATTGATATAATATATATATATATATATATATCATTCGTATTTATGTATTTATCTAAGTTATGCCCCCTCCCTCCCTCATTATACACCCTCCCCCTCTTCCCCCATTATACCCCCCTCCCCCAATATTATATATATATATATATATATATATATATATATATATATATATATATAACATTTTTTTGGGTGTAGGGTTATTTTTGTATATATATATTTGTTTCTAATTGTAGATTGATATAATTATATATATATATATATATATATATTTTTTTTTTTTTTTTGGTCTGTTGTGCATTTGTTTTTATACCCCGCCCTCCCCCCCCCCTCCCATTACAGATCCGTTATACATCTAGCCACCCATGGTTAGAAAACGCCCCATAATGATTTCTAATTGTAGATTGATATACTTTATATATATATTTTTTTTTGTTTTTTTTTTTTCTTGGTTCTGTTGTCCTTTTGTTTTTATCCCCCCCCCCCCCCCCTCCCATTACAGATCCGTTACACATCTAGCTTGCTATGGATAAAAAACGCCCCATCCCGGAGGACCAGCTGGCCTCCGTCCTCAACACCATCCTTGATATGAGCAGTAGCGAGAGCGAGAGCGAGGACGACATGGGATGCGAGGAAGAGGAGTGGACAGATGAGGCGGGTGAGACGGACGGAGATGAAGATGGTTTGACCAATTCTCCACCGCCCAGGGGGAAGAGGAGGAGGATCATCACATCAGCACCTCCACCTCCTCCACAAACTCCACCTCTACAAACTCCACAACCTCCACCTCCAGTCGTCGCCCAACCTCACCACGTCTCCTCATCACCCGTCCCCCTTCATCGCCACTGCTCATCATCACCCGTCGCACTACCTCGCCACTTCTCATCACCACCCGTCCCCCTAGCCCGTACATCACTCCACACCACCCCATCTCGCCACTGTTCATCATCACCCGTCCCCCTAGCCCGTACATCACTCCACACCACCCGATCTCGCCACTGCTCATCATCACCCGTCGTCCTACCTCGCCACCTCTCATCACCAGCCGTCCACCTAGCCCGTGCATCACTCCACATCACCCCACCTTATCCATCCCCACCCGTCCTACCATCACCCATCCTACCATCAACATCCACTCATGTACTCTCACCACAACCATCAACATCCTCTCATGTCGTCACACCATTCCCGAACTTCCACACATTCTATTATTTTTCTTCTCCTGTTTCACGACACAACCTGCATGGCGGTCCCTTGTTACCTCACGTAGAATCACCGGCCAGCAACATTTCAGACAGCCCCCGCATCCTGGCTCCACTCCTGCCGGTGGGTAGTCTGAACACACTCACCATCACATGTCCTGTCTCCCAGCGTAGCCTCCCCCTCGCTGATCTCCTTGGGGAACAGCGGGGGCAGCGAGGCGCGCTACATGGCGTTTGTTCCGCCTGATCATCGCCAAATCATGCACGATGAGATTGCTGCGGCAATCGATGAGGAGCTTCCACAGAGGCTTCCTCCTGCCCCACTTCATCCACCCACAGCACCTTCTCCATCACCCTCATCACATCCACCATCACCCACACGCCCTGACTCCACCACACCACCTTCTCCATCACCTCATCACATCCACCATCACCCCCACCCCCTTCGTCTTCCGCAGAAGACGACCCCCCTCCCCCTCCCCGCCGAAAATCTGGGCCCGTGAAGGGCCGAGGTGGTAGGCCCAGGGGCCGCAGAGGTTACATACGTCGTCCAGGCGGACGACGTGGTGCTCTCCCAGCACGTGCACCTCCAAGCCCCCCCACCGTGTATGCTGAGGATCACGAGTGGACGTCAGACCCGTTCACACCCAACGTTAATCCTTTCACTGGAACCCCTGGCTTGCGGGTTCCAGCACCAGTGACACCACTGCAGTTCTTCCAGCTCTTTTTTACAAGAGAACTGCTCAGGTTCCTGGTGAATGAGACCAACGCGTATGCCTTATTCGTTGGTTCTCTGTGGACATCGTTCAGTGAGGAGGACATGGCCAAATTCCTTGGTCTGTACTTCCTCATGGGTGTCAACAAACTCCCCACTGTGCGTCACTACTGGCTAAATGATGGAGTCCATAATTATCCAACGTTTCGCACGACCATGCAGGTCACCAAGTTCCAAGCCTTGCTGAGCAATTTTCACACGTTCAACAGCAAGGCAGTCATCAAGCAGACCAAAGACAGGCTAGTGAAGATCCACACGGTGATGCGCTACCTGCTTGCTGGCTTCAAGCTTGCCTACGTCCCGGAGAGGAAGGTGTCCATCGACGAAGGCTGCCTTGGGTGGAAGGGTCGCCTTTCATTCAAGTGCTACAACCCGATGAAGCCGAAGAAGTACGCTATCAAGCTGTACATCCTGGCAGAGTCCACGACTGGTTTCGTGTATGACTTTGAAGTCTACACTGGTATTGGTCAAACTCTCCAGAAAACGGTTGAGGGTTTAACGGAGTCCCTGCAAGGCATGGGTTACAAGTTGTTCATGGACAACTTTTACAACTCAGTTGACCTGTGCCACCACATGCTCACACACCACCAGATCTATGTGTGTGGCACCCTGAGGCTTGCACGAGGGGCTCCGAAGCGGTTGCGCGACATTGCCCATGCATCGACACTGGAAGACGATGCAATTGAGGCGATGAACAACGGCACAACCCTAGTGATGCTTTGGAAAGACAAAACGGATTGTCAACATGGTGTCCACCTTCCACGACCAGAGCACCATTCCAAAGCAGTCATTTGTCAAGAAGAAGGTACAAGGCAGGTGGCAGCGGACTCGTAAGAACATCATGAAGCCCGTTTGTGTTGACGACTACAACCGCCACATGGGGGGGGTGGATCATTTTGATCAGATGATCCAGTACTACCCCATCCAGCGAAGAACGGTCAAATGGACGAAGAAGATCGTATTCTACTTCATCCAAATGGCCCTCTTCAATGCCTTCGTACTCTTCAAGAAGTGCAAACCCCCGCAGGAAGATGACTATGCTGGCGTTCCAGGAAAGCATAGTCCGTTCCTTGTTGCACTTCAACCCTGCAGAGTGGCCTTTGTCGGGGAGACGCATCCGGCGTGCACAGGATTTGCCAGAAGGTCAGTACGAGCCATGCACCCGTCTCAGGCGAGACAGGCGGCGTCGGCGGCAATCCTCCGGAAGCTCAGCTGGGTCGCCCCCACCGGACGACAATCCAGACTCCCCAGCCGCTCCTGCTGATGATCCTGGCACTCCTCCTGGTGCTCCTGCTGCTGGTGGAGGCATTGGGGGAGCACTCTTTCATGACCCCCCCCCCTCACCAGGTCCAGATGCTGCTGCTGCTGCTGTTGCCGTCGGGGGAGCACTCGCTGAGAATGCACCCCAGGCGGCACCAGTATCGGACTCGGACGATGCTACTGATGATGAGGAGGAAGTGGATGACCTACCACTTGACCCCCCCACACCAGTAGTACCGGGTGCAGCTGCTGCTGCTGGTGGCGCTCGGGCAGCACCCCTCATGGATGCCGCCTGGGTTCCACTAGTAATGGACGTTCAAGCTAGGGCTCAGGCACCAAGAGGCCGTCGGATATTCAAATATTCATAGCGCAAAAAGTATTTGTCCTAGGAACTTCTAGTTTGTTTTATACTCATCAGCATTATTTGCCGAATTCATACAGCCTAAATTTAAAACCGTACACTTCGTAGCAACGAAATAAATCGAAAATGTTATAAACCATATAAATCAAAATCATATATTTTTTGTTTTCGGTCACTGCTTGAGAACTATTGAAGATAAACAATTTCTGTTTTCAGATTTGGAAAGAGGAGAAAAAATACTATTATTTGAGCAAAAAAAAATATATGGTCATCACTCACAATTTAGAGCTAGGACGGTGTGAAGACAATTGCATGGGAAATAATTGTATTCCGGACTCATTTACACTTTCATATTTCGATTTATTTACATTTTGTTTTGTTTTATCATGTACTATAAATATTCCTCTTTCCACTGATATATGATACATCACAATAAACAGCATTCTGGTGGATGGAAATCGCGAAAAATGTAAGGCTTCGACAACACTCATGAGCCAAATTCAAGACCCAAAATACTTGTCAACCGCCTCCTCGGACTTATTGGAACATAATATGTCGCAAGGAGTTAATAAAGAAAAAAATATATTGCTATAAATGTCTGCCCCACTACTCCCACACTTAAGGGGAGACTGGCCGTTTGTTTGGTCTATTAATTCATTTTTTCATATATATTTTTAGTTTCCTCCCTAGACCTCCATCAAGCTTCGAAAAACACCCACTACACCCCCCTTCAAGATAAATTTGTACATTTTTCGGTAGAAAAATTTCCCGGCCGATGGCCGGTTCCTCTTAAAATTGCAGGCTCGCTGTCGCTCGCCAGGAAAAAATCGACACCTAAATGGCAAGAAAGGTATTAAAATTGACAACGAAATGGGGCGAAAGGTGCTTAGATCACCAAACTAATGGGCCCAACGTCTTATAATCTCAAAACTAGTGGGGCAAAACATTAGGGAGAAGGGGGTCCAGAAAACCGGCCCATGTCCCCTTAAGGGGGGAAGAGTTCATTAATTCTGTTGGTCGATCATTTCATATATTTATTTATATTTTAGTTCCTCCATCAAACTAAAACAAAAGAAAAGAGAACAAATCAAATGTTTCCTCCCTAGACCTCCATCAAACTAAAACAAAAGAGAACAAAAAAAGGTTTCCTCCCTAGACCCCCGTCAAACTTAAAAAAAAAAAAAAAAAAAAAAAAAAAAAAAAAAAAAAAAAACATGATAATAATAATAATAACAATAATAACACCCCCTTCTAGATAAATTAGTATATTTAAAATGTCCCTCCTTCGATACAGAGAGAGAGAGAGAGAGAGAGAGAGAATCGGATGTAAGAGGGTTAACCCCTTCAGTACCATTCAGCTTCAAACTGTCTCAACCAAACCCTTTTAACTACCACAGATCCTTCCTAAGCTGCACACTATCGTCTAAATATAATTAGAATAAAATATAACACGTCGCTGGTACTCAAAGGGGTTAAGGGAGCCCACCTCGCTTTTTTTCTCTTTCTCTCCCTCTCTCTTTGGCTTGTATCCATTCGGCCCCATTCAGCCTACTGTTTAAAAACGTTTACCCCCATCCAGGTGTCAATATTTTCCTGGTGAGTGGTATCGAGCCAGCATATATTTATATTTGTTTTGACAGCAAGCTTAATTTGTAAATTTTTCGATTGAAAAATTTCGCCGGCGAAGCCGGATTTCTCCATACAATGCTGGCTCGTTATCGCTCGCCAGGAAGAAATCGACATCTGCATGGGGATAAACGTCTAAAAACAGTTGGCTGAATGGGGCCGAATGGATACAAGCCAGGGAAAGAGAGAAAAGGAGAGAAAGAGAAAAAAACGGTGACCCCCCTTTAAAGAGCCCCTGATCCGCCGTACATTAGTGGACTCTGGATAGCACCAATCAGGAGCCAGTAATTCCTGTTAAGGGGAGATGGGCCGTTTTTCTTCCTCATGTTTAACCCCATTAGTTTTCAGATGTTGTGACGTTCGGCTCATTAGTTTGGCGATTTTAAGACATTTCACTTCATTTTTTGTTTGTCAATATTAAGACTTTTCGCGTCATTTAGGTGTCAATTTTTTTCTGGCGAGCGACAGCGAGCCTGTAACTCAAGAGGAACCAGCCTTCGGCCGGGACTTTTTTCTATTGAAAAATTTACACATTTATCTAGAAGGAGGGTTTTGGGGTGTATTTTTTGTTTAGCATGATGGAGGTCTAGGGAGGAAACTAAGCAACAATTAAATATATATATAAAATAGCAAATAAATACGCCCATCCCCCCTTAATTCTAAGCCTGAATGAATACCCGGGTTCCCTCAATCAGAGAGACATCCATAAGGAAACATGTATGACAATTTTTACAGTAGTTCCCATGTTGTAAACCTCGCATTACCTCCATTACCTGACCTCACACTCTGTTTTTAGTTTGTTCCCTAGACCTCCATCAAACTTAAAATTACACCCCCTAGACCCCCTTTCAAGATAAATGAGTACATTTTTCGGGAGAAAAATATCCCGGCCAAAGGCCGGTTACTCTTAAATCACAGGCTCGCTATCGCTCGCCAGGAAAAATTTGACACCTAAAGGTCGTTGCACACTGACACGAAAGCCCTCCAGGCGAGTTCCCGACTCGAAATTTCAGCCTGATACGGCGAATCGGCAACCTAATCGTGGATATCGCGAATTAGCTGTGGGTGACTCTCACGGTCCAAGTGACGTATCGGGGGTCGATACGAGATTTTGAGCTGTTCAAAAGTTTGTGGGAACCCCCCGACAACTGTGAAAAATCGTCTGAGTCTGGTCTCCATCAAGAACTCGCCGTATCACAATCGTGTGGTACGTATCAAAGACGTGTGATCCGTATCAAAGCCGTATGGCCCGTATCAACGTCGTCTGGTGCGTAAGCCTGCCGTGCGGACCGTATCTCTTCTGTGCGGAAAATTGGCAACGGTCGAGTTGGCAACCACACGTCTAGCCTCAATCCGGTTGCACGTCTCACGGCGTCGATACAGCGTCGATACGATTCTTCAGAGTTGTATCGCAGTCTTTTGGGTCGTATCTTTTCTGTGGACTAGCCGTGTACCCTTCGCTCGACTTTTCCTATCTTCTTCGTAGCATTCGTTTCTCCACCGTATCGGCATCGCTAGAGTCTTATCAAGTCGTGCGGAAGAGATACGGTAAAGATACGGTAGAGATACGACTCTAACGATGCCAGCCATTTTCGCTGCGATCTCTAGTAAATTCGGCAAGACACAGGATTTGTATGTGTCGTCAGTGTTCGTGCCAGTCTTGAAGGGGCTGTCGTGTCAGTGTGCAACGATCTTAAATGGCACGAAAGGTTTTAAAATTTACAGAAATGAGGCGAAAGTTCTTATAATCGCCAAACTAATGGGGCAAACACCTTAAAATCCCAAAAGCAATGGGGCTATACATGAGGGAGAAACGGGTCCAGAAAAAAAATCCCTCAAGTGGAAATCTCCCCTTAAGAAACACAACCATATTCTTGACCATAACAACTAAAGGCCGATCTCGCTTTTGTTCTCTTTCTCTCCATCTCTCTTTGGCTTGTATCTATTCGGCCCCATGCAGTCTACTGTTTTAAGACGTTTACCCTCGTCCAGGTGTCAATATTTTCCTGACGACCGGTAGCAAGCCAACAAATATATATTTTTGTTTTGACATCAAGCTAAATGGGGCCGCATGGATACAAGCAAGGGAAAGAGAGAAAAGGAGAGAAAGATAACAAAAAACGGCGATCCCCCTTAAAAAATCGACACCTAAATGGGAAAACGTCTTAAGCCCTTCAACACGATGACGTAATTTTGTTTTTTTATTCTGCCTACCACTAGATGATTTTCTTTAGTATACCATCTACCTCTCGGACTCAAAGGGGGTAAACACGATCTCAATACATCCTTTGCGTAACATACCTGTAGGTCCTTCTTAAGGGGGGATGGGCCGGTTTTCTGGACCACTTTCTCCCTCATGTTTAGCCCCATTAGTTTTCAGATGTTAAGATGTTTGCCCCATTAGTTAGTCGATTTTAAGACCTTTCGCCCCATTTCTTCGTCAATATTTAAACCTTTCGTGCTATTTAGGTGTCGATTTTTTCCCTGGCGAACGATAGTGAGCCTGTAATGTTGGAAGAACCGGCCTTCGGCCGGGAAATTTTTCAAAAATTAATCCAGAAGAGGGATCTAATGAATGTTTTATTAATTGTTATGTTCTCTCCACCAACCAACTTTACTCCTAAACTCGATTAATGAAATTAACAAACACATGTGGCAGTCCGGGGATTCGAACCTAGGATGCTCACACCGAAAATCAACACACTTATGCATTGCACCACGAAGATGGAGGTCTAGGGAGGAAACTAGAAAAATAATGAATACATGCAAAAATCGCCCGAAAAGTGAACCATCTCCCCTTATTTGGTATAAAATCGTCTAAATATAGCCAGAATACATGGTAAAAAGGCGTCATCGTGGTGAAGGTGTTTAGATCTCTATAATTTATCTTGTAAGAGGGTCTAGGGGGTGTAGTATTAAGCTTGATGGAGGTCTAGGGAACAAACTAAAAAACCTCCTCTTAACCCATGCAGTACCAGAGACGTCCTTTTCATCATATTCTAGCAACAATTAGACGATTGTGTTCAGCTTAGGCAGGACCTCTAGCATAAATAAGACTTCAAACTATCTCAACCAACCCTTATAACTACCGCAGATTCTTCCTAAGCTGCATAATATCGTCAACATATAGCTAGAATATAATATAACACACGTCGCTGGTACTCAAAGGGTTAACACATGATTCAACTACGGCACTGCATAACAGACAGACAGACGAGATCGAAGGATGCATTATGGCGGCCACACACACACAAAGATGGGCTTGATTCTCCCGTCACCAATCGGACGCGACAAAAACACGCCTTTGATTCCGCGGGGACAACACAAATCCTGTCTGTGTTTGGGGCATTAACAAGCTGGATGATAGATAGATAGGTAGATCTATAGATAGTTAGGTAGGTAGATTTTTAGATTGATAGATAGATAGATATATTGAGTTAGATATATTGAGTTAGATAGATAAGTAGATTTATATAGATTGATAGATATATAGAATTAGCTAGATAGGTAGGCAGATTTATATAGAGATAGATAGGTAGGTAGATTCATATAGAGCTAGATGGATATATAAATATATATAGAGAGAGAGATAGGTAGGTAGATCTATATAGAAATAGATAGATAGGTAGATAGATAGATAGACAAAAACACGCCTTTGATTCAACGGGGACAACACAAAGCCTGCCTGTGTTTGGGGCATTAACAAGCTGTACGATAGATAGATAGATAGATAAATATATATATAGATAGATAGATAGAGTTAGATAAATAGTTAGATAGATATATAGAGAGTTAGATAGGTAGGTAGATTTATATAGATAGATAGATAGGTAGATAGATAGATAGATAGATAGATTGATTAGATAGATATAGAGAGAGTTAGATAAGTAGGTAGATTTAGATAGATAGTTAGATAGATAGTTAGGTAGATATATATAGACATAGATAGGTAGGTAGATAGATAGGTAGGTAGATAGATAGATAGACAAAAACACGCCTTTGATTCAACGGGGACAACACAAAGCCTGTCTGTGTTTGGGGCATTAACGATAGATAGATAGATAAATATATATATAGATAGATAGATAGATAGTTATATAAATAGTTAGATAGATAGATAGAGAGTTAGATAGGTAGGTCGATTTATATAGATATAGATAGATATACAGTAGAGAGTTAGATAGATAGGTAGATAGATAGATTGATTAGATAGATATAGAGAGAGTTAGATAAGTAGGTAGATTTAGATAGATAGGTAGGTAGATATATATATAGACATAGATAGATAGGTAGATAGATATAAACACACCTTTGATTCAGCGGGGACAACACAAAGCCTGTCTGTGTTTGAGGCATTAACAAGCTGGACGATTGATAGATAGATTGAGTTATATATATATATATATATATATATATATATATATATATATATATATATATATATATATATATATATATATTATGACGTCTACCAGCGTGGGCAGAATCGCCTCACGTTAGCCACTAGCGCTCGCCAGGGACATTGAAATGGGCTACAGTTATCCAAGAATGTTGTTCTTTCTTTCCTTGTGCTCTCATTGTCACAGACAGTCCAGTGGTGGTCTTTGTTTTCGTCTGTGACAACGGGAAGTATTTTATATCATTAGTAGAATATAAGATGCATGGTGTAAAGTTAAGGAGAAAGTGCGATAGAGGCAGCGTGGTGGTAGTACAAAGGAGTACAAAGGAAATCAAGCAACAACATATCTAGTGACTCTTCTAGGCTGCTTGTCCTCCAAAACACTGAGGATCAAGTGTCCAAATAGTGGTTTAGAGTGGGTAAGGGAACATTGGAAAGGGAACTACTGCCCTGGAACTAATGTCCGTGGCAGGACTAGGAAGTTAGTAGGGGACATATGGGTTAGTAACTGAGGGGAGGATAAAATAAAGTTATTCATTTACAAATGCAGTCAGTCGCGGGTTTGATGCGAGATATTTGTCTAGGTGGAGTTTAAATGAATCAACGGTGCTGCAGTCTATAACGTCTCAGGGAAGCCCATTACACAAGTTGACAACTAGATTGAAGAAGAAATTCTTAGATTCGTGTGAGTTCAAAGATTTACCAATAATTTTGCAACAGTTTCCCCGCGTGTAATTAGATTGGTCGATAGTGAAGTACTTACTACAGTTCATATTGTCGATGCCTTTGATGATTTTGAACACTTGAATTAAGTCACCTCTTAATCTGCGCTGGGTTAAAGGAAATAGATTTAATTCTCTAAGACGCTCTTCGTATGGTTTGTTCTTTAGGCTAGGTATCATTTTGGTAACTCTACGTTGAACTCGTTCTAGCTTGTTTATGTCTTTTTGGTAATAAGGGCACCAGCATTGAACGCAGTATTCTAGAAGAGGGTGGACAAAGGAATTGTAAAGGGTAAGGATAATGTCTTTGGATTTATGCTCAAATGACCTGCCTATAAAGCCTATTTATTTTTGTTTGCCTTCTTAACAACTTCTGAACATTGTTGACTCGGTTTTAGGTTACTCGATATTGTTATTCCCAGATCGGTTTCTCTGTTTACATTCTTAAGCTGAGTGCCATTCATCGAATAGTTTGCTTTCTCATTTAGGTATCCGATATGTAGTACTTTACATTTATCCGCATTGAAACTCATTTGCCAAATTTGAGCCCAACGTGACAATTTATCTATATTGTGTTGCATATCGTCAACTTGATCTTTTGAGAGTACGCTATTTGCAATTTTTGTATGGACAGAAAATTTTGGGATTGTACAGGTGAGGACCCTCATCTATGTCGTTGATGTAAATTATAAAGAGAATTGGTCCTATACCGATCCCTGGGGTACCCCGCTACTTACATTGATCCATTTAGATGCCTTACCGTTTATGACTACTCTTTGCTTTCTGTCGCTGAGCCAATTTTCTATCCATTTCAACACACTGTCTTGTATTCCATGCGCTTTTAGTTTTAGCAGTAAACGTTTGTGGAGAACTTTGTCAAAGGCCTTTTGAAAATCAAGGTATATAATATCTACAGCTTTACTCTCATCGTAGAGGTTGAGGATATCGTGAAGAAGTCTAAGAGGTTTGTTAAACAGGAACGTTTTTTACGAAAGCCGTGTTGAGTATCTTTAAGTATGTTATTTTCCTCTAAGTGATTTACGAGTCTGTCTCTTATGACCGATTTTAACATTTTACATACAACTGAGGTTAAGCTAATTGGACGATATTTACTGGGTAGGCATTTGCTACCTTTTTTAATATCGGTGTTACGTTGGCTATCTTCAACTGATCAGGTATAGTTCCAGACTGCAAGGATTTATTGAATAGTAATGTCAGTGGTTTGGAGAGCTCATCCTTAGCTTCCTTTAGAACTCTAGGCGAGATTGTATCAGGTCCAGGCATTTTATTTACCTTGAGTTTATCTAAACAATTCAATACTTCTCTCTCTGTAACGGTGATATTGCTTAGAACATCTGAATTATCAATCTGAATCGGCGATGGTGTAGGGATATCACTGAGGTCTTCTGTTGTAAAAACTGATGCAAAGAAGGTATTGAGGCATTACTCATTTGTACTTCGTCTTTGGTGTATTCTCCATTTTCATCGACTAACGGTCCAACAGTTGAAGTAACTACTTTTTTCTTTCTGATATAACTATAGAATTCTTTCGGGTTTGTTTTACTTTGATTCGCAATATGTAACTCTAGGGTCTTTTTACGTTGCTTAATTAACTTTTTGGCTTTGCGTCGTAGCTCTACAAATTTCACCCGTTCTTCGTCATTTTGTGAGGATTTTAATCTATCATTAGCAAATTTTTTAGAAAGCAGGCAGTTTGAAATATCTTTATTCCACCATTTGGGGTTATTATTATGGCCTGGACGCCGTATTTTCGATGGTATGCAGTCTTGCACTGCTTTTAGGTAAGTGGTTTCGAATAACTTCCAAGATGTATTTATGTCATTATTGTTAATTAAAAAGCTCCAGTCAGTTTCTTTAAACATAGCTCTAAGTTTATGAAAGTTTGCCTTCTTGAAATTAGGGACTTTTTCGATGCTACTATTTGGTTCATTAATAGTAAAGGTTAAAGTGAAAGTTATCGTACGATGGTCGCTGTTACTGAATTCATCACCAACATTCAAATTCTCTATTAATTCTTCTTCTGTTGCAAGTACAATGTCAAGAACGTTATTACCACGGGTCGGTGTTCGAACAAATTGATAAAGCGAACTCTCTTGCAAGTTCGTATACAAGTCATGTCCGGAGTGTGAAGTAAGAGTATCGCCCCACTTGGTCACAGGTAAATTAAAGTCGCCAAAAAATACGGTATCTTGTGAGTTACTTACATCTGCAATTTGTTCATAAATTTCTCGGTCAGTTTGCACTGATTGAGCTGGAGGTCTGTAATTAATGCTATTATTATTTTTGTGCCTTTTTTATTCTTTATTAGCACAAAAGATGTGTCGACGTTCACAATTTGAGGTTTTGACAAGAGGTTCGGGTTAAGACTTTCTTTTGATAAAAATCAAAACGCCACTCCATTTTTATTTATTCTGCTTTTCTCAAACATTCCATAACCGGGAAGTGAATACTCTGCTAACCAGTCTCTATCTACTGTATTGAGCCCATATTCTGTTATACCATCACATCATAATTTTCAGTAAACACTAGTTCCTCCTAAATCTGAAAATTTATTGCGTATGCTACGAGCATTTACATAAACACCTTAAGAGTATTAGAGTTGGATGTTACTGATTGTGCATTGTCTGAATTTTCAGTTCGTATTTGACTTACACTACCCTGTCTGGATACCCCCGGTTGACCCCGTTTTTTGAACGGAAATCCTTGACTGCATCGTTCAGCAGACGACCAAGACGTGCAGCTCCTACTTCATTGAGATGTACACCATCTCCTGAAAACAAAGATTTATCATAGTAAAAATGATCCCACGTGTCGACAAAGCCGATGTCCTCCTCCCTGCAGAGTTTGGCTAGTCGGCGATTTGTACTGGTAGCTATGTTGTAGAATCGGTTTTCTACATCAATCCGGGGAACAATTCCTGAAATTAAGATTCTATTAGATTTTTCCTTGAAGGACCTGATCAGCCGCCGGTACTTGCAAAGTAGTTCCTCTGACCGCGTCCGTTGGACATCGTTAGATCCAACGTGGATGACGTACGTAGTGCTTGCGGGGGCGAGCCTGGAAACCTCTTCCACAGCCGCAACAATGTCGTCCACGCCGCCACCTGGGATACAGAATCGCTTTCTGGTCCTGGGTGCCTGGCGCAGAGCTCGGTTAATTGGCCACGGACCATGGAGTCGCCCACAAGCCGAACTTCCGTTTCCGATTCCTCGTCAATAGCAAGAATTTTTAAGCGGTTTTGGCATATTGTCAGGATGACCTTCCTGGTACTGGTACTGGGAGCACATTGTTTCTCACTAACTGAA
>CM064570.1:33014345-33106028 GCA_032716605.1 Paralithodes platypus | reverse complement strand
CGCATGGAATAGGTGGGGCGTTGTTGGGATGGCTTAGGTCATGGCTAATTGGTAGGATAGCAGAGAGTACAGCATACAATGGTACGAAGGCAGAATGGGGAGCAGTCAAAAGTGGTTGTCCCCCAGGGATCTGTATTAGGTCCTCTGTTGTTTGTTCTATACATACTGACCTTGATTTAGGTATAACTAGTAGGTCAAGTACATTGGACAGACGATACAAACAACTGGGGAGAACAATTGATTCAGATAGAGATATAGAGTGCGTCGGAAAGGGATCTAGATACCTTACACGACCCCCCCACCCCTCGGGGGATCACAGCCCCAGTAAATTGGCAGATGAAGTTTAACATTGACAAATGCAAGGTATTAAAGATAGGGAAGATGGCATAACAATGTTAAATCTAAACTAGCTAATGTGGAATTAGAATACCTCGAATTGTGAGAATGATATAGGTGTGTTTGTTAGCAATGATTTGAAGCCTAGGAAAACAGTGTATAAGCGTTCGAAACAAGGCAAACAGGATTCTCGGGTTCATCTCAAGGAGTGTGAGTAACAGAGAACTGCGGAATGCTGATCTTAAAACTTTACTTGTCATTAGTGGAGACCCCATAGGGATTTAGGCCTGTTCAATTTTGTGTTTCTCTGGGTCCTTATTACAGATTATGGGACATACCCCGCATGCAGAAAAACTAAGAGAGTACCCCTTGGAGAGGGAGTTACAACGTAGAATGACAAAAATGATCCATAATATTAGGAATCGTCAGTAAATAAATGAAAAGGTTTGAAGAAATTAGGCTGACATTCGTGTAGAGAGACGCAGAGTGAGTTAGAGGGGCATATGATAAGGAGGTGTTCAAGTGGGTTAGTGGGATAAGACACAGGGGACATGACAAATGTAACTAAAGCTCATGTTATTAGCGAAAGAACTCGTACCAATGGTTTCTCAAAGCTAGATAACATTCGCTTTCAGAAAAGATATAGGCCAATCTTGGTTCTGGTAACAAGATGTTGTAGCTCATGGGTGGACTTATGGTACCTACCAAGTGCTAGAGTGGGATTAAAAATGAAAGGGAGCTTTAAAGATACAAATCGGCGATATGAGCATATGGACGAGACAGGGTTGGGTAGTTGAAGGGGGATATATTGAAGGGGGATCAGCCAAGGGTGGGGCAACCCACAATCACCACCAATCAGCGCTTTCTGCAGACCCCCGTCGATAATCCTGCGATAAATCCTCTAACCGTTTTGGTTAAGATTGATCCTCAGGGGATTATGTGAGTGTTGAGCCTATAATTGGGCTTTGGTATATTGGGCGTTGTGTTGGGGACAGGGATCTGCCTTGCTTAGGCCAATCGGCTTTCTGCAGCACTCCCATTTTTCTTATGTTCTGATGTTAAAGAACCTCGGTCTGATGCTCACGCTCCACTCTCAACACGTACTGCCGCTTCTTGCAACCCTCGATACATGATCTTCATTGCTTTCAGCAACTTGACCCCTCTACTCCGTATTATATCTAAGTACTTTCCACAAAACATTCTTTATCCACTCTGTCCATAGGCTTCTCCCAAGTGCCATAAAGGCAACAATTTACACCTTTTTTTGTTTCTTCCTCCAGATATTTCTCCCACAACACAATTCAGGGTATAATAAAATAAATACAAAAAATATGATCTACACATCCTCTTCCCTTCCTAAAACCTCCCTGCTCGTCGTCTATCCAGTTCTCCAGTTCCTCAGTCTGCCACTCTCTCAAATCTCACTACACTAGATACCTTCCCTACTACGCTTTTTTAGATTAGGAAGACATATGCCTCGGTGGTTACCAACCACATCTCTTCTCCCCTTTGCCTTCTATATATGGGGGGATGACTATTCTGACAGTCTTCCAGGTCATCGGGTGCGGCACACTCCCCTTCTTCCAGTGGCTAGTTTGCATAAGTTACTATACCCATTCTATTCACTATCTCACCACCATACCTCAAACATTTCCCCACAACACTCCAGCTGTTCAGGGTGCTTCCCCAAAACTTCCCACTCTTTTCATGGCTTCCCACACTTTAACATAAGAACATAAGGAAGGGAAGAAATGGGAGATGTCTAGAGAAGTCTGCAGAAAAGCACGATTGGGCCTAAGCAAGGCAGATCCTGGTCCCACACAAACCCCAATTCAATTTTTACAAAGCCCAAAGTCTAGGCTTCAAACTCTAATACCCTGAGGATTCATCTTACCAAAACGGTTAGAGATATTTAACGCAGGATTATGGAGGTCTGCAGCAGAGCGCTGATTGGCCCCCAACCCGGATGATCCCCATTCACCACCCGAACCCTTCTCGGCGTCCATATGCTTATATAATTTTATCTTAAAGCTCCCTACAGTGTTAGATCCCACTATCTGCACTTGGTAGTCCATTCCAACCATTCTACAACTCTGTTACCCCAAAAACCAATACTTGCCTAGACCTATTCTGAAATGAAATGTATCTAATTTGACACCATTGGTACGCAGGAAGTTCGTGCTGCTATCACTGAGCTTTCTTGTAGTGGCTTTAGTACGTTGCCATGTTCCCCTTTGTTAATCCCAAACTAACACACTTGAACAACCTCTATCATATCTCCCTTCTTCTATAACTCTGAGTCTCTCCCTTAACGAATGTATGTGGTAACCTAAGTTCTTCAACCTTTCTTCATACGAAAGATTTCTAATATTATGGATCATTTTTTTCATTCTTACGCTTGGTACTCTCTCCAATGAATCTATGTCCATTCTGTAATAAGGACAACCAAAATTGGACAGCATAATCCATGGGGGGTCTCTCACTAATGCACAAGTAAAGGTTTTTAAGATAACATCAACAAGTTCTGTCTTACTCACACTCCTAGAGTAATGAACCCCCGAGAATCCTGTGTGCCTTATTACGAACGATTATACACTGTTTTTCTTAGGCTTCAATATCATTGCTAACAAAACACACCTAGATCTTTCTCGCAGTCTGAATTTTCTAATTCTAAATTAGCTAGTTTATATTTAACATTTGTTGGCATCTTCCCTATCTTTAATACCTTGCATTTGTCAATGTTAAACTTCATCTGCCAATTTACTGACCATTCATGTAAGGTATCTAGATCCCTTTGGAGGCACTCTATATCGCTATCTGAATCAATTGATCTCCCTATTTTAGTATCGTCTGCGAATTTACTTAGCCTACTAGTTAACCTAAATCTAGGTCATTTATGTATATAAGAAACAACAGGGGACCTAATACCGATCCCTGGGGGACACCACTTTTGACTGCTCCCCATTCTGACTTGGTACCATTTATGCTGACTCTCTGCTTCCTACCAATTAGCCATGACCTAATCCATCCTAACAACGCCCCCAACGATTCCATGTGCCTCAACCTTTCTCATCAATCTCTCATGAGGGACTCTGTCGAAAGCTTTACTGAAATCTAAATATATAATATCATATGACTTGTCATTATCTACTGCTTCATATACCTCTGAGAAAAAACTAAGCAAATTAGTAAGGCACTTCTGATCTCCTGATCCCCACCTCCTCCTCCACTACTTCTCTTCTTCTCCCTCCCATACCATATACCATTTAGCTTGCTGTCAACACAAAAAATATATATGCTGGCTCGCTACTGCTCGTCAGGAAAATATTGACACCTAGATGGGGGTAAACGTCTTAAAACAGTAGGCTGAATGGGGCCGAATGTATACAACCCAAAGAGATAGGGAGAGAAACAGAAAAAAAGCAAGGTGGGCTCCCTTAACGAAGAGTAATGTATGGTATATTGATGAGGAAGGGGAGATAGAGAGAGAGAGAGAGAGAGAGAGAGAGAGAATTATGACGACGATCATGAATATTGAGAGAGGTGTTATGAGGATATATTAGGATTGTAAAGAATGAGAGAGAGAGAGAGAGAGAGAGAGAGAGAGAGAGAGAGAGAGAGAGAGAGAGAGAGAGAGAGAGAGAGAGAAGAGATGAGAGAGAGAGAGAACGAGAGAGACAACAAGGAAGGAAATCAAGCAACAACAGTTTAGTGAACCTTCTAGGTGCTTGTCCTCCAAAACACTGAGGATCAAGTGTCCCAACAGTGGTTTAGAGTGGTTAAGGGAACATTGGAAAAGGGACTGCTGCCCTGCCACTAACGTGCAGGACGAGGAAGTTAGTAGGGGACTATGGGTTAGTAACTGAGGGGAGGATAAAGTTATTCATTTACAAACGCAGTCAGTCGCGGGTTTGATGAAGATATTTGTCTAGGCGGAATTTAAATTAATCAACGGTGCTGCAGTCTATAACGTCTCGGGGAAGCCCATTCCACAAGTTGACAACTCGATTGAAGAAGAAATTCTTAGATTCGTGCGAGTTAAAAGATTTACCAATAATTTTGCAAACCGTTTCCCCGGTGTACTTAGATTGGTCGATAGTGAAGTACTTACTACAGTTCATATTGTCGATGCCTTTGATGATTTGAACACTTGAATTAAGTCGCCTCTTAATCTGCGCTGGGATAAAGGTAATAGATATAAATCTCTAAAACGCTCTTCCTATGGTTTGTTCTTTAGTCTAGGGATCATTTTGGTAACTTACGTTGAACTCGTTCTAGCTTGTTTATATCTTTTTGGTAATAAGGGCACCAGGATTGAACGCAGTATTCCAGAAGAGGGCGGACTAAGGAATTGTAAAGGGTTAGGATAACTTCTTTGGATTTATGCTCAAATGACCTGCCTATAAAGCCAATTATTTTGTTTGCCTACTTAACAACTTCTGAACATTGTTGACTCGGTTTTAGGTTACTCGATATTGTTACTCCCAGATCAGTTTCTCTGTTTACATTCTTAAGCTGAGTGCCATTCATCGAATAGTTTGCTTTCTCATTTAGGTATCCGACATGTAGTACTTTACATTTATCCGCATTGAAACTCATTTGCCAAATTTGGGCCCAACATGACAATTTATCTAGATTGTGTTGCATATCGTCAACTTGTTCTTTTGAGAGTTCTCTATTTGCAATTTTTGTATCGTCAGCAAATTTTGAGATTGTGCAGGTGAGACCCTCATCTATGTCGGTGATGTAAATTAGAAAGAGAATTGGTCCTAGTACCGATCCCTGGGGTACCCCGCTACTTACATTGGTCCATTTAGATGCCTTACCGTGTATGACTACCCTTTGCTTTCTGTTGCTGAGCCAATTTTCTATCCATTTCAACACATCGTCTTGTATTCCATGCGCTTTTAGTTTTAGCAGTAAACGTTTGTGGCGAACTTTGTCAAAGGCCTTTTGAAAATCAAGGTATATAATATCTACAGCTTTACTCTCATCGTAGAAGTTGAGGATATCGTGGAAGAAGTCCAAGAGGTTTGTTAAACAGGAACGTTTTTTACGAAAGCCGTGTTGAGTATCTTTAAGTATGTTATTTTCCTCTAAGTGATTTACGAGTCTGTCTCGTATGACCGTTTCTAGCATTTTACATACAACTGAGGTTAAGCTAATTGGACGAGAGAGAGAGAGAGAGAGAGAGAGAGAGAGAGAGAGAGAGAGAGAGAGAGAGAGAGAGAGAGAGAGAGAGAGAGAGAGAGAGAGAGAGAGAGAGAGAGAGAGAGAGAGAGAGAGAGAGAGAGTCATTTTACATTAAACACCATCAGCTTGGAAAAAATAGATTATACGTTAATTTAAAATAGTACAAAAATAGTTAATAGTTATTAGTTGATAGTAAATAGTAGTTTATAGTTAGTAGTTAATAGTTAGAATAGTTAAAACATAGACTATACGTTAATTTACAATAGTAAACAAATAGTTAATAGTTATTAGTTAATAGTAAATAGTAGTTTATAATTAGTAGTTAATAGTTAGAATAGTTAAAAATAGACTATTGGTTAGATTACAAAGGAATACAAAGGAAGGCAAGCAACAACACACCTACTGGTCCTTACTACACTGTTTGTATAACCCAAAAAAATCAACTTAAGGTCTTCATCTCCATAATGACTGTGGTCAGAAAAACTAAATTAAATTACTAAAATGGTCACATTACTCGGGCACAAACGCAGTCAGTCGCGGGTTCAAGGCAAGATATTTGTCAAGGCAATATTTGAATGTTTGGACTGAATGGCACTCTATAAAGCTTCTAGGAAATGTATTCCACAAGTTGACCACTCTGTTGAAAATAAAATAGAATAGGTGAGTGTGGAGCGACTCAAACGGTGAACGACCAGGGCAAAAGTGCTGTAAATCTGCAGCCGGCAATAGATATATGGATCATTATGTTTGTGTTGAATTAAAAACCCAGAAAATATATTATAGTCTATTTTTGTCTAGTTGACGGTAAATTGCCATGTTGTTATCTCGGTTATTCACGTGTTACCGGTACGTATATTTTGTAGCGAAATATGTTGTTAATTATGAAAACTTGGCATTAAGGGAAGGTTTTTATTTTGTTCCCTAGACCTCCATCAAGCTTACATTATTACACCCCCCCGCCCCCCTCCTTCAGCCCCTTTGAAGATAAATTTGTACATTTTCGGTAGAAAAATGTCCCGGGCAAAGACCGGTTCCACTTAAATTAAAGGCTCGGTTTCGCTCGCCAGAAAAAATCGACACCTAAGTGGCCAAAAAGGTCTCAAAATTTACAGAAACGGGGCGAAAGTTCTTACAATCGCCAAACTAATGGGGCGAACGTCTTAAAATATCAAAAGCAATGGGACTAAACATGAGGGAGAAAAGGGTCAAGAAAAAAATCCCACAAGTGGAAATCTCCCTAAATATGACGCAGATATACAGTACAGTGTAGCCTAGTACCTTCATAGGTTTCCATCAATTATCGAGAAATAAGTTACTAAGGGATTAAATGTATCATCAGCTGAAATATAATTGACTACAGTAATCAATCTGGCAATATCCATGTTGCAATAACGGTGGATTAGCTTCTGGTAATATAAACATGTTTATTGAGTCGCACAAACAAATAGTGCAGCTTGTTCAGTATATAGTTTTGCTTTTAAGGGACTAGTGGCGTGTTTTGGGGGTCTATTATTTCGTGTATTCATATATTTTCTAGTTTCCTCGCCAGACCTCCCTCAACATTAGAAAAACGCACCCTAGCCCTTCCTTCAAGATAAATTTGTACATTTTTCGGATGAAAATTGTCCCAGCCAAAGGCCGATTCCTCTTATAATTACAGGCTCGCTATTGCTCGCCAGGAAAACATCGACACCTAAATGGCACGATAGGTATTAACATTGACAACAAAATGGAGCTAAAGGTCTTTAAATTACCAAATGAATGGGCCGAACGTCTTAAAATTTCAAAAGTAATATGCTAAACACGAGGGAGAAGGGGGTCCAGAAAACTGAGCCATCTCCCCGGAAACTTGCACGACCCAACAAATATGCTTTTCCAACGAAGACGATTTATTGTTTTATGATTGTTGTGAAATAGCCTCCCGGTAGGTGAATCATCATTTATCGCTGTGATCCCTTCCGGGTGGATGGGACTCGTTAGCCTTGGTCGGCAACCCATCTAGGGGAGACAACCTTATACAAATCCAGGTAGATGGAACTCGTCAGCCTTGGTCGGCAACCTGTCTAAGGGAGTAAACCTGATACAAATCCGTACTGCTTACCTAAGGGTAACGCAGGTTAGTGGATGGACCAGTCGAACACTACTGTAGAAATATAGTGCTAACAAGATACACCGAGGGCCTCGGAGTCGGACGAATCCTAAATTGAGTGGTCAATCCTGTAAGTCCTTCAGTAAACTGGCTCGGGTTGTCACTCTTACAGAGAATAGGTCCGCTTGGGGGCATTCTGCATATGGCCACCCTCATTAAGGGAAGTAAGGCGTCCGGCAATATATAGTTAGATAGATCCCTTCCAGCCCAGCCAGTTAGTTAACAGGGAATTATATATTGGATGATATATACAGTATGTATAATATTATGCTAAATCAATCACCTTTTATTGCAGTGATCCCTTCCAGCCCTCCCAGTTAGTTAACAAAACGGAATTATATATCCAATGATATATATGAATACATTACTTACTTCCTCTATGTGCATTTGTTTAGCCTCTTCGCTCACAAAGACGCAATTTGCACCTTTTGTAGGATACTTAACCCTTTGAGTACCAGCGGCGTGTGTTATTTTGTATTGTAACTATACTTAGACGATATTATGCAGCTTAGGAAGGATCAGTGGTAGTTAAAATGGTTGGGTGAGATAGTTTGAAGCCTTATTATAGCTAGAGGTCCTTCCTAAGTTGAATAACATCGTCTAGTAGTTGCCAGAATATGATAAAAGGAACGTCGCTGGTACTGTATGGGTTAAAAGCTTTTGTGACCATAATGGGTGCTTTAGTTTAGTTACATCAACCCCTGCAGTTGCCTTTGAGCCGAGCTGTGGCCAGAAAACAATTTGTGTAGAGGTATTTTTTAGATAATTATCTTTTTAAAAAACTAAACAGCAACCTCTGGTGCATGAAAGGGTTAAAATCTAGATGTAATTCATTGTGTGATACCTAATCTAGATGTAATTCATTGTGTGATACCTAATCTAGATGTAATTCATTGTGTGATACCTAATCTAGATGTAATTCATTGTGTGATACCTAATCTAGATGTAATTCATTGTGTGATACCTACAGTAATCTAGATGTAATTCATTGTGTGATACCTAATCTAGATTTAATTCATTGTGTGATACCTAATCTTATATTTATTTGATGACACGTTGTTTGATGGTTTAATTTAAGGGGGTGATAGTCGCTTTTTCTGGACCCCCTTCTTCCTCATGTTTAGCATATTAGTTTTGAAATGTTAAGACGTTCGGCCCATTAGTATGGCGATTTTAGCACCCTTTGCCCCATTTTGTTGTCAATTTTAAGATCTTTCGTGCCATTTAGGTGTCGATTTGTTTTCCTGACGAGCGATAGCGAGTCTGTAATTTCAAGAGGAAGCGGCCTTTGGCCAGGACACTATTCTACCGAAAAATGTACAAATTTATCTTGAAGGGAGGTCTAGGGGTATTTGATTAAGCTTGATGGAGGTCTAGCGAGGGAACTAAAAATAATATAAATATCTGGAAAAAAAACAACAACAACAACAGCCACTAGCCCCTTATCGTCCACCAAATCCACAAGTGCAAGTCAAACCTTCCCAATGGATGCACGAATAGAAAACTGTCATTTATCAACCAAACTCAATACTTCGTCTGCTGATTAACCCCTTCTGTACTGGCGACGTCCTATTAACCCCTTCTGTACTGGCGACGTCCTATTAACCCCTTCTGTACTGGCGACGTCCTATTAACCCCTTCTGTACTGGCGACGTCCTATTAACCCCTTCTGTACTGGCGACGTCCTATTAACCCCTTCTGTACTGGCGACGTCCTATTAACCCCTTCTGTACTGGCGACGTCCTATTAACCCCTTCTGTACTGGCGACGTCCTATTAACCCCTTCTGTACTGGCGACGTCCTATTAACTTTAGTCTGGCCATTTTATTCAGTTTAAAAGGGCCTCCAGCAATTACTGGAATTCAAACTTCCTCACTTATGGGGAGATGGGTCGTGTTTTTGGACCTAGTTCTCCTTCATGTTTAGCCCCATTAGTTTTGAGATTTTAAGACGTTTGTCCAATTAGTTTGTCGATTTTAAAACCTGCCCCATTTCTTTGTCAATATTTAGACCTTTCGTGCCATTTAGGTATAAACAAAAATCCTGGCGAGCGATAGCGAGCCTGTAATATTGAAGGAACCGGCCTTCGGCCTTGACATTATTCTACCGAACAATTTACAAATTAGTCTCGAAGGGGAATCTAATGGATGTTTGTTTTAAGTTTGATGGAGGTCTAGGGAGGTAATTTAAATAAACAATAAATAGATGAAATCATTGACCAACAAATATACCATCTCTCCTTAACCCTTTGCAGAGCCGCAGGTCCTTCTTAAGCTTCACAGAACTCCTCTAAATACAGCACCAACATGATTATATAGACGTTGCCGGTACAGAAGGGGTTAACTGTTGTCAATGGTTATGGGTTAACTGTGTTGTTGGTGTAATGGTTTAGGATGTGGTGTCCAGAGTTCGAATCGCGAGAGGATCATATGCTTTCATTTAATTTATTGAAGTACTTTGGGGTTTGTAATGGAGGATTAATGTTAAGAACGGGGTGTTCCTGAATTACATACTAAGATTTGACTATCTTAGAATGAGGTGAGCTATTTTACGCCATCACACAAATTACGCAAGACTTTCACATTTTCAATATTAGAGAAAGTGTATCACACAATTTATACCCACAATGGAGATACATGGATAGATAGATACATGGATATATAGGTACACGGATAAATATAAGTCTTGCCACGAGACTGTCATATTTGTTTCCTTCTCATCTCATTGTTCCATTCACCTTGCTTGTTTATCCATTTGTTTATACACTACCGGCACGGTAGTGTAATGGAGAACATCTTGGCCTCCCACCCTGGTGACCCAAGTTTAATCCCACGCTCTGGCATGAAGGTTTTTCACATACACTGGTAGACGGTACCATTTTCCTTGAGCAAGACAGTGGGTAATAGTGTTTTGTAATAAACTTTGGTTGAGCAATATTATTATTATTATTATTATTATTATTATTATTATTATTATTCCATTCCAACCCCTTATGTGTTACTTATTCATAGGATCTGCTTCGCCCTAGTAGCATCTTGTTAAACTCAATTGTAATGAATGCACCCCATATTAATTGTAATGAATGCACCCCATATTAATTGTAATGAATGCACCCCATATTAATTGTAATGAATGCACCCCATATTAATTGTAATGAATGCACGCCATATTAATTGTAATGAATGCACCCCATATTAATTGTAATGAATGCACGCCATATTAATTGTAATGAATGCACGCCATATTAATTGTAATGAATGCACCCCATATTAATTGTAATGAATGCACCCCATATTAATTGTAATGAATGCACCCCATATTAATTGTAATGAATGCACCCCATATTAATTGTAATGAATGCACCCCATATTAATTGTAATGAATGCACCCCATATTAATTGTAATGAATGCACCCCATATTAATTGTAATGAATGCACCCCATATTAATTGTAATGCCTGACAATAGCAATTCATATAATTGTCCTATTTATGATTCACAATCACACTGAACCTTATCATGTCACTTGCTATCCAATTTTTCCTTGTGAACTAAATCATGTTAAGCTAGCAATAATTATTATATTATTATATAATCATGTTAAGCTAGCAATAATTATTATATTCAACAATATCGACGAAGTTATCTAACAAGTACCGTGTAATAAAGAACGATTTTGTTTTTCAATTTGCCATAAAGCCACATGTTCAAATAAATGTTCTGTCATAAATAGATGGTAAATATAACAACTAAATGTGTCAATACATAAACATAAAGGTGAAATATTGTCCAACACAGTAAACTATGTGTCAATACATATTGTCCAACACAGTGAACTATTTTCCGTTCTGTTTATGCAGAGCCAGCAAGCTGCAAGTGCTGTTCCGAGATAAATGTGTATTTCAACGGAATTAAATACAAATACAAGCAGCTTCACTGGCATTAAGAGGGTAGTGCTTCATTAAGAGGGTAGTGCTTCATTAAGAGGGTAGTGCTTCATTAAGAGGGTAGTGCTTCATTAAGAGGGTAGTGCTTCATTAAGAGGGTAGTGCTTCATTAAGAGGGTAGTGCTTCATTAAGAGGGTAGTGCTTCATTAAGAGGGTAGTGCTTCATTAAGAGATTAAGAGGGTAGCGTTTCATTTCTGGTCTATATATTTATTCATAAATATATTTTTGAGTTTCATCGCTAGACCTCCATCAA
The DNA here is from genome assembly GCA_032716605.1 of Paralithodes platypus. Classification (NCBI taxonomy): domain Eukaryota; kingdom Metazoa; phylum Arthropoda; class Malacostraca; order Decapoda; family Lithodidae; genus Paralithodes; species Paralithodes platypus. The sequence goes on along the minus strand of CM064570.1, from coordinate 33,094,149 downwards.
GCTTAGAAAAATACACCCTAGTTACCATCTCAAGATAAATTTGTAAATTTTTCGGTAAAAATGTCCCGGACAAAGGCCTGTTCCTTCCAAAATTTGAGGCTCGCTATCGCTCGCCAGGACAAAAAATCGACACCTAAAGGGCATGAAAGGTCTTAATATTGATAAAAAAAAAACATGAGGCGAAAGGTCTCAACATCGCCAAACTAACGGAACGAACGTCTTAAAACCTCAAAGCTATTATGCTAAACATGAGGGAGAAGGGGGTCCAGAGAAAGCAACTACCTCCCCCTTAAATGGAAATGCAAACAGCTTTACTGGCATAATCCCAGGAAATCCTTTTAATGGTCGGATTAAACTAACATTAACCGATGACTTCGTCCTATTATTTATGAACCGGAAATGTATTATTGAAGCATGCAGTCTATCTATCTATCTATCTATCTACAGTATATATATATTTGTATAAGTAGGCAGTATGTTTTCATTGAGGCAAAATTTATTAAAGACCAAGGCATATTTGTTTTACTAACTGTTTACTTGTTTTTTCAATATTTCTCACTGTATGTCTGATTTCATCATTCATATGGTATATTAAGTTTCCAAAGTTCATTATTATTTTCAATTAGGTGTTGAATAATACGTCAACTTTCATTTTGTTTGTCCTATTATTTATTCACTAAACGTTTCGTGCTTTCTTTGCACATCTTCAGTAGATTTGTATCTGTAAAAGTAAAGAATATGAATTACAATATGTTTCTTCAAATATGAAATAAATAGTTAACATTTGTTTAAAAGAACAAGTGAGTGTTCTCAGGCATTAAAAGAAATATATAAATATCACTTACATATCGAACTACGCTAATTTAATTAAAACACACTAGTTGTATAACACTGGGTCAGAGTTGAAATAAGATTGTACACATGTCACTAAAATACATAGGGGTTAATTATCAGGACTTACGAGTTGATTGCTTGCTCAACTGTGACTGATGTCTTAGATTGTATGGGGGGGGGGGTCTCTGTGTGAGTGTGTGTGCGTGTGTGCGTGTGGTTGTTGGGAGTGTTCATTGTCTCGGTATAGCGTTGCATATGTGTTGTTCGTGTGAGTGTGTGTGCGTGTGTACGTGTGGTTGTTGGGAGTGTTCGTTGTCTCGGTATAGCGTTGCATATGTGTTGTTCGTGTGAGTGTGTGTGCGTGTGGTTGTTGGGAGTGTTCATTGTCTCGGTATAGCGTTGCATATGTGTTGTTCGTGTGGTTGTTGGGAGTGTTCATTGTCTCGGTATAGCGTTGCATATGTGTTGTTCGTGTGAGTGTGTGTGCGTGTGTGCGTGTGGTTGTTGGGAGTGTTCATTGTCTCGGTATAGCGTTGCATATGTGTTGTTCGTGTGAGTGTGTGTGCGTGTGGTTGTTGGGAGTGTTCATTGTCTCGGTATAGCGTTGCATATGTGTTGTTCGTGTGGTTGTTGGGAGTGTTCATTGTCTCGGTATAGCGTTGCATATGTGTTGTTCGTGTATTTTGGTTAAACAGAATCAGTACTCGATCTTGGCCTGTGGTTTGGTTGTTTAGTGTCGGTTTTTTGTCTCGGATTAGTAAGGCTTCTGTTATTTGAAGTCGTGTAGTGTCTTGGCAATACTTTAAAATCTTTGTGTGATCTGTTAATTCTTTTCTACTGAGGGTGGATTTGTGTTGATGTATCATATGATCTTTGATTGAGCCGGATTGTAGGTGCATAGTGAGTCGTCTGCTTAGTGTTGTTGTTGTCATACCAATGTAGTTCATGTTTCCAAGTTTACAACCTTAGTTCGGTCAAGATAATTCATAAACCACATTGGTATGCTGGAGGTTGTTTTGATTTTGTGTTAAGTTATTTATGTCGTGTGAAAGAAATTTGGACTAAGTGGCGGTTCACAACTTATGTTGTGTGCCATTTTCACCACGTAAGGTTGCAGAGAGAGAGAGCTGAGCGGTGTGAGGAGCGTAGTAAGGCTATGACCGTCGCACACCACCGCGCTGGGCCAACTGACATGAATCCCGATTCCCACCCTCCCCCACCCTCACGCACTCACTACACAGGGAATTATGTAGGGAAAGTACCTAATTACATGGTTTTTGCACTCGTGTTGCGCGATGCGATCGTTGCAAGAAAACTAGCGGTCGGTCGTACAAGGATGGTTGGGGTGTCATTGGAAAGCTCTGTTTATGCCCTTTCAGGGATAGATACTTGTTTTATGCTCTGGGTCTTATTTAGGCATGAAAATTATCACATAAACAACCCTATTTAGGGTAAAAACACCCCGCTGGGCGGTACATATAAATTACGGCATAGGCCGCTCGTTAGGTGTTAATATATATATGCTGGCTCGCTACCGTTCGCCAGGAAAATATTAACATCTGGATGGGGGTAAACGTCTTAAAATAGTAGGCTGAATAAGGCCAAAGGAGTACAACCCAGAGAGAGAGAGAGAGTGAGAAAGAGAGAAAAATATGAGGTGGGCTTCCTTAACACCTTACGAGCGGCTGGTGGAGTATATTTCACTGTGCCGCTCAGCGGGTTTTTGTTTACCATAAATGGGGTTGTTTCCGTGCTCTTTTTCATGCATAAACAAGACCCAGAGCGTAATACAAGTATGTATCCGTGAAAGGGCGTAAATTGAGCTTTCCAATTACACCCGAACCATCCTTCTACGATCACTCGTTGTCTTGCAACGATCGTGCAACCGAAGGGCAAAATCGCTAAAATACGGTAATTTCTTTATATAATTACGTATGTAGCGAGGGAGTGAGGGTGGATGTAAGTGGAGTACATCTCAGTTGGTCCACGGCGGCCGTGGCGAGCGGTCATGAGGTAACCCATGCTCCTCCTGTCACTCGTCTCTCTCTCAGAGCCAATATTGCGCCAAAATTGCACTCGGACTTAAGTCGGGCCCTGCCACATAGTCCAAATTTTTCGATACGGACTTAAGTCGGGCCCCGATAGACAAGGTTAAAGATCCATATTCACTTATCCAAATTAATCCTGTACTATAAAGGAACGGCCATTTTTATATATGGACGACATTATGGTGCCACAGAAAAACGAGGAATTTACTCTCTGATCATGTGGAGTTTAGATTCTTAAATCAAACTATTTATCTTGTACCAGTTATGTAGAATGCATTGCATGGTAAGGCTATGAATATATATATATAGTGTAGAGCCAGCTCAGGATAAAGACTAATATATTCCACTTCATCATCTTTATTGGTGACTAGTTTCGGGAACATTTCCCATCATTAGACCTATTAACGAAACATTTAAAAACAAATTACTTAGTGATTTGAAAAATAAACCACAATTCACTAATATTATTTGAGCAAATACCAACACATTAAACCTTAAACTTAATGATATAAAGCTATCTTCAGTACATCGTAAATAAATATATAGGTTGAAAAAGGTACTCTACTGTGAACTATATATATATATATATATATATATATATATATATATATATATATATATATCACATCCAGAACACGCATTCCCTTAAATTTGTAGATTTGAATCCGTACCAGTTCTATTCCAGCCGTACTGGTAAAGTTACACCGACAGATCTAATGGTTGAAATGGTTTTATATACAATATATATATATTACCTGGATGATGAACTTTCTATATATAGTTCATTACCCTTCTAATTATCATGGAGCATTCCTTCATTAGGTTACGGCTTTCATTAGAAGAGTGTAATCAGCGTAGGAAGAACCTCTAGCAATCAAAGGGCTACAAACCATTTCAATTAAGTTTTTGACTCCAACACATCCTTCCTAATCATTATACAATTATCAAAAAATAAACAAATACAATAGAAAACATGGGCCATCAAATGGTAACGTTTCTCTTTATTCACAGAGATTATAAATAGATAAAGAGATAGATAGACAGCCAGCCAGCCAGAGAGAGAGAGAGAGAGATAATGAGAAAGTGAGAATGAGAGAAAGTGAGAATGAGAGAGCGAGAGAATGAGAGAGAGTGAGAATGAGAGAGAGAGAGTGAGTGAGAATCTGTGTCAGCAGAGAGGCAATAGACAAGCACCACTTTCAAATCTATATCAATGCCATTCCCTCGTGTTCAGTTTAATATCACTGAATTCCCCGTTACGTGAGCACTCAAGGGAAGTATTGGAAGATAAACTCAATACGCCTGTGTACGAGAAGGATGTGTTAAGCAATGCCAGTTTATGGGGGCTGGGAGAGATTTTCACAGCCCCATTGCTTTTGACATTTTATGACGTTTGCCCCAATAGTTTGGCGATTTTAAGAATTCCCCCCCCCATTTCTGTCAATTTTAAAACCTTTCGTGCCATTTAGGTGTCGATTTGTTCCTGGCAAGCGATAGCGAGCCTGTATTTTAAGAAGAATCAGCCTTCGGCCGGGACATTTTTCTTTCGAAAAATTTACAATTTTATCTTGAAATAGGGTGTAGGGGGTGCACATGTTAAGCTTGATGGAGGTCTAGCAAGGAAACTAATAAATATTTTAATCAAACAATACATAGACCAAAAACTAACCACTAACCCCTAAATACGAGTGAGTTCCCTGTTATGTGAGCACTGGAGGGAAGTATTGGAAGCTCAACTCAATGCGCCTTTGTGTGTTAGAGAGGCTGGCACCAGATGAGTAGGATGTGTGTCGTATATAGCAGTGTGTGTGTGTGTGTGTGTGTGTGCATGTGTGTGTGCGTGTGGATGTGTGGATGTGTGTATGTGTGTGTGTGTGTATGTGTGTGTGTGTGCATGTGTGTGTGTGTCTGGGTGTGTGTGTGTGTGTGTGTGTCTGTAATAATAATAATAATCGGTTTATTTCAAGCCGGCAGCCAACGAGGCTGAAAATACACAGAGCACAAACTTAACCTAGATCTTATCCTAATGGATCAACAGAGTGATCCTGGCTTCTAACGAGTGCGTCTACATACCCCCGAGGGGGTAGGACGTGGGCAGGATACTGTGTGGGTCCCCCGAGACGGTCCGACCAGACCTAGCCTTCACGGCCGGGGAATGTTTCCCCTGCCGGCGAGTGGGATCGAACCCCCGACACCAGAGCTAGCACTCCCAATACAGTGATTAAGCACGCTCGGCCACCGTGACCGTGTATGTGTGTGTGTGTGTGTGTATGTGTGTGTGTGTGTGTGTCTGTATGTGTGTGTGTCTGTATGTGTGCGTGTGTGTGTGCGTGGCTGTGTGTGTTTGTCTGTGTGTGTGTGTCTAATAATAAAATAATAATAATAGTCGGTTTATTGTTCATTGCGGCCCTGAAGCAGAAAATCTACAGTTTTTCTTAAACGTAGGTACAGTACAATACTTATTCTACCTTAACTTCGAGGTCTCATGCGACCTTTGGCGACTGTGAGGTGCCTGGCTTCCCACCAAATATATACGCAGATGCATTTTGTATTGGTGAGAAGATGTGTAGGCTAACACAGGCTGATAGCAGCTTAGTTAGGGAGGAACCACGATACAATTCTCTCCGTTGCTATGGCCGAAAAAAGCTTTATTATTCTGGTGGATTCGAACCCTCGCCCCGGCCCCTTGTGGTCAGCACGAAACACAGCGTCTTAAGCCACTGAACCATAGCGACCCGTTCTGTGCGTGTGTGTGTCTGTGCGTGTGTGTGTGTGTGTGTACTTGTGTGTGTGTGTGTGTGTGGCTGCGCCTTGGAGTATGGATCCATAACTTCCTGAACGAGAGAAAGCAATTTGTTGCTGTGGGTGGTGTCATTTCCCATGACTCAAATGTCTACAGTGGTGTCCCTCAAGTTTCTGTACTGGGGCCACTACTGTTCCTCATACACATATCCGACATTGACCAAGGTACACTTTACTCAAAATTCTCATCTCTGTATCCTCCTACTTTCTCTATCCTAGTTTCAAAGCCAAAGGCAGATGTTGTGCATACGTGCACAACAAACTTACTTGATCTCGTGTTCCCGATTTCGACTCCTCTGAATTTTCAACTTTATGTCTCAAACTATCCTGTCATTCTCATACTAAATATTTCTGTGCTGTCTATCTTTCCCCTAACTCTACCGACTTTCTCAAATTCTTTGACTATCTAAACTCTAAAGTGGAACATATTCTATCATTCTATCTCTCTCCCTTCTCTGAAATCTCCATTTTGGGAGATTTCAACGTTCACCACCGCCAACGGCGGTGAACAAGCCTACGTCTTTTCTATCATAAATTACCTAGAGCAACTGGTCCAGCAACCCACCCGTATCCCGGATCGATTCGGAGATCGGCCCAACATTCTTGACTAATTTTAATGTAAAACTTGCAAAATAAACAAACCAAAACATATATGAACACAGTAAAAAGACAAAATAACTAATCAAAATCGCTATGTGGAAACAACGCTTAAGTCTTTGCCAGTAGTCTTCCTCCTTCACAGACACTATTTTACTAGTGAAGGAGCGCTGGATGCCTTCCGATGCTTGTTTCTCTCGTGACTTCCTGGGATTCCATAACTGGCAACAGTATTCCAAGAGTGGTATTACCAAGGCCTTATACAGGGTTAACATACAGTAGGTTCCCTTTCACGAGTTCTGAAAATACGCAATACCCAGCCAACCTGGCCTCGTGTCTTATGTACTACTGTTAGGATATGGGTAGTGAAGGTGGCATCATCACTGATTGTTACCCCTAGGTCTAGCACTCTGTTGTTGCACTTTATTCTTTGGCCATCATGTGCCGAATAGTGGACTTCTTCTATTTTGTTTGTACCATATGTAACTAGTTCAAATTTGTTATTATTAAAAGACATATTATTTGTTTCGACCCATGTATAATAATATAGCTTGGTAAGGTCAGCTATTAATTTGTTTCGACCCATGTATAATTATATAGCTTGGTAAGGTCAGCTATTAATTTGTTTCGACCCATGTATAATTATATAGCTTGGTAAGGTCAGCTAATTTGTTTCGACCCATGTATAATTATATAGCTTGGTAAGGTCAGCTATTAATTTGTTTCGACCATGTATAATTATATAGCTTGGTAAGGTCAGCTATTAATTTGTTTCGACCCATGTATAATATATAGCTTGGTAAGGTCAGCTATTAATTGTTTCGACCCATGTATAATTATATAGCTTGTAAGGTCAGCTATTAATTTGTTTCGACCCATGTATAATTATATAGCTTGGTAAGGTCAGCTATTAATTTGTTTCGACCCATGTATAATTATATAGCTTGGTAAGGTCAGCTATTAATTTTTCCGCATCTTCCATTGATTTAATTTCTTTCATTACTCTGGTATCATTAGCAAAAGATGAGACTTTTGAGTAAAGTGTACCTTGGTCAATGTTGGATATGTGTATGAGTACAAAGGAGGAGTACAAAGGAAATCAAGCAACAACAGATCTAGTGACCCTTCTAGGTTGCTTGTCCTCCAAAACACTGAGGATCAAGTGTCCAAACAGTGGTTTAGAGTGGGTAAGGGAACATTGGAAAGGGTATTACTGCCCTGGAACTAATGTCCGTGGCAGGATTAGGAAGTTAGTAGGGCACAGATGGGTTAGTAACTGAGGGGGGGATAAAATAAAGTTATTAATTTACAAACGCAGTCAGTCGCGGGTTTGATGCGAGATATTTGTCTAGGCGGAGTTTAAAGGAATCAACGGTGATGCAGTCTATAACGTTTCGGGGAAGCCCATTCCACAAGTTGACAACTCGATTGAAGAAGAAATTCTTAGATTCGTGTGAGTTAAAAGATTTACCAATAATTTTGCAACCGTTTCCCCACGTGTAATTAGCTTGGTTGATAGTGAAATACTTACTACAGTTCATATTGTCGATGCCTTTGATGATTTTGAACACTTGAATTAAGTCACCTCTTAATCTGCGCTGGGTTAAAGGAAATAGATTTAATTCTCTAAGACGCTCTTCGTATGGTTTGTTCTTTAGGCTAGGTATCATTTTGGTAACTCTACGTTGAACTAGTTCTAGCTTGTTTATATCTTTTTGGTAATAAGGGCACCAGGATTGAACGCAGTATTCCAGAAGAGGGCGGACTAATGAATTGTAAAGGGTTAGGATAACTTCTTTGGATTTATGCTCAAATGACCTGCCTATAAAGCCAATTATTTTGTTTGCCTTCTTAACAACTTCTGAACATTGTTGACTCGGTTTTAGGTTACTCGATATTGTTACTCCCAGATCGGTTTCTCTGTTTACATTCTTAAGCTGAGTGCCATTCATCGAATAGTTTACTTTCTCATTTAGGTATCCGATATGTAGTACTTTACATTTATCCGCATTGAAACTCATTTGCCAAATTTGGGCCCAACATGACAATTTATCTAGATTGTGTTGCATATCGTCAACTTGTTCTTTTGAGAGTACGCTATTTGCAATTTTTGTATCGTCAGCAAATTTTGAGATTGTACAGGTGAGACCCTCATCTATATCGTTGATGTAAATTAGAAAGATAATTGGTCCTAGTACCGATCCCTGGGGTACCCCGCTACTTACATTGATCAATTTAGATGCCTTACCGTTTATGACTACTCTTTGCTTTCTGTCGCTGAGCCAATTTTCTATCCATTTCAACACACCGTCTTGTATTCCATGCGCTTTTAGTTTTAGCAGTAAACGTTTGTGGGGAACTTTGTCAAAGGCCTTTTGAAAATCAAGGTATATAATATCTACAGCTTTACTCTCATTGTAGAGGTTGAGGATATCGTGGAAGAAGTCTAAGAGGTTTGTTAAACAGGAACGTTTTTTACGAAAACCGTGTTGAGTATCTTTAAGTATGTTATTTTCCTCTAAGTGATTTACGAGTCTGTCTCGTATGACCGTTTCTACCATTTTACATACAACTGAGGTTAAGCTAATTGGACGATAGTTACTGGGTAGGGATTTGCTGCCTTTTTTGGATATCGGTGTTACTTTGGCTAGCTTCCACTGATCAGGCATAGTTCCAGACTGCAAGGATTTATTGAATAGTAATGTCAGTGGTTTGGAGAGCTCATCCTTAGCTTCCTTTAGAACTCTAGGCGAGATTGTATCAGGTCCAGGCGTTTTATTTACCTTGAGTTTATCTAAACAATTCAATACTTCTCTCTCTGTAACGGTGATATTGCTTAGAACATCTGAATTATCAATCTGAATCGGCGATGGTGTAGGGATATCACTGAGGTCTTCTATTGTAAAAACTGATGCAAAGAAGGTATTGAGGGCATTACTCATTTGTACTTCGTCTTTGGTGTATTCTCCATTTTCATCGACTAACGGTCCAACAGTTGAAGTAACTACTTTTTTCTTTCTGATATAACTATAGAATTCTTTCGGGTTTGTTTTACTTTGATTCGCAATATGTAACTCTAAGGTCTTTTTACTTTGCTTAATTAACTTTTTGGCTTTGCGTCGTAGCTCTACAAATTTCACCCGTTCTTCGTCATTTTGTGAGGATTTTAATCTATCATTAGCAAATTTTTTAGCAAGCAGGCAGTTTGAAATATCTTTATTCCACCATTTGGGCTGATTATTATGGCCTGGACGCCGTATTTTCGATGGTATGCAGTCTTGCACTGCTTTTAGGTAAGTGGTTTCGAAAAACTTCCAAGATTTATTTATGTCGTTATTGTTAATTAAATAGCTCCAGTCAGTTTCTTTAAACATAGCTCTAAGTTTATGGAAGTTTGCTTTCTTGAAATTAGGGACTTTTTCGATGCTACTATTTGGTTCGTTACTAGTAAACTTTAAAGTGAAAGTTATCGTACGATGGTCGCTGTTACTGAATTCATCACCAACATTCAAATTCTCTATTAATTCTTCTTTTGTTGCAAGTACAATGTCAAGAACGTTATTACCACGGGTCGGCGTTCGAACAAATTGATAAAGCGAACTCTCTTGCAAGTTCGTATACAAGTCATGTCCGGAGTGTGAAGTAAGAGTATCGCCCAACTTGGTCACAGGTAAATTAAAGTCGCCAAAAATTACGGTATCTTGTGAGTTACTTACATCTGCAATTTGTTCGTAAATTTCTCGGTCAGTTTGCACTGATTGAGCTGGAGGTCTGTATATTAATGCAAGTATTATTTTTGTACCTTTATTATTCTTTATTAGCACAAAAGATGCGTCGACGTTCACAATTTGAGGTTTTGACAAGAGGGTAGGGTTAAGACTTTCTTTGATATAAAGTAAAACGCCACCTCCATTTCGATTTATTCGGCTTTTCTCAAACATTACATAACTGGGAAGTGAATACTCTGCTAAAAAAGTCTCTATCTTCTGCATTGAGCCAAGATTCTGTTATGCCAATCACATCATCATTTTCTGTAAACACTAGCTCCTCTAAATCTGAAAATTTATTGCGTATGCTACGAGCGTTTGCATAGAAAACCTTTAAATTTGTTATTTTAGAACTCACGGAACGCTCTTTAATAATATTTTTGGTTCTTGTCGGATCTACATTTATGTTCATGGCTGTCCTCGGTCCTCGCTGTCTTCGGTCCTTATCGCTGGTGCTCCTCGGTTGCCTCTGGGTTTTTTTTGGCGTTGGATGATTTATGTCACTGCTGCTTCTTCTCGGATGGCGTTTTTTGATCCATGGCTGCGGACTGCTTCGTGTAGGAGATGACCCATGCGTGCTGAACCCACAGGGTTTAGATGAGTGCCATCATTGCGGAACAGAGTAGGCTGGTTGTAGAAGTTGTCCCAGAGGTTGATGAATTCAACTTCTTCCCTCAGACACAAATATTTTAGTCGGCTATTTGTGCTGAAGGCCTTGTCGTAGAATTTGTCAGGTGCGTCGATCTTGGGGAGAATGCCCGAGATGATGATATTCCTTGACTTGTTTTTGTAGTGCTGGATCATCTTGCGATATTTCTCCATCAACTCTTCGGATCTGGTGCGCATGACGTCATTTGAACCAGCATGGATGACAAAAAGGGTATTTTCATTTGCATCCTTTGTGGTATCTTCGAAGGCTTCCACAATGTCGTCCAGTCCAGCTCCTGGGATGCAAAATCTTTTTCGTTGATTTGGGACTCTGTCGCAGAACTCTTCGACCTGTCCTCATAGGATGGAATCCCCAACGAGCCTGGTCTCTTCTGGTTCGTCTTCCATCTCTACCAATATCTCAAATCTGTTTGACATTGTGACTGGTAGATGAGACCTTTTCTGCATTGGCCGTGCACCGTTCCTCACTGGTGTAAATCCGGAAACCTGTGGTGGCGGGACTCTACGTACAGGTCGGGGAGAGGAGTGGTTAGAACGGGGGCGAGGGGTTGGTACTGTTTGTGCTAGCAGGCTTCTTGCACGAGGAGTGGGGGAGAGACTAAGGTGAACAGGGCGGCTGTCCTGGTTTGATGTCGGCTCAGGTTCGTCAGAAGCATCTGCTGCAGTGTCTACTGCAGGTGTTGGATTGTTGGCAGATGACATTGGGGCGGTGGTGGATGCTGGAGTTGAAACAATTGGAGTTAGTGATACTTCAACGTTGAGTGTTACAAACTCTTGGAGTGATTCCAGCTTCCTGGTGAGGGCGTTGATCTTGTTGTGGGCTTCATCCAATTTTGCTGTCAAATCCTCTCGTTGCTGGCAGAGTCGGCAGACTTGTGGACCGGCAGGAGCAAACATGGAAGCACCAAACCTACCGACGCAGTTCGTACAGGCACGAGGCATGGTGACGATCACTTTCTTCAGATCACTTCACTCACTTAAAAACACTTAACTCACTTTAAAAACACTAAACTCACTTTAAAAACACTTCACTCCCTTCAGGTCGCTTCACTTACTTAAATAGGCCTAACCGAAAACAAAAATGTTGAAATACACACAAATAGGTTATCAGCGGTGATAGCCTAACCGAAAATTAAAACAAAACAAAATTAAATTTGAATACGCAGTGATAGCCGAACCGAAAACAATTTTATGTATATTTAAACAGAAATAGGCCACCAGGGGTTATAGCCTATCCTAACCGAAAACAAAAATTATGAAATACCGGTACGCAGAAATAGGCCACCAGCGGTGATACCCTAACTGAAAATTTAAAAATTGAAGTACGCAGAAATATGCCACCAGGGATGATAGCCTAGACTAACCGAAAACAAAAATAACCGAAAACAAACATTATGAAATACCGGTACGCAGAAATAGGCCACCAGCGGTGATAGCCTAGACTAACCGAAAACAAAAATAACCGAAAACAAAAATTATGAAATACCAGTACGCAGAAATAGGCCACCAGCGGTGATAGCCTAACTGAAAATTTAAAAATTGAAGTACCGTACGCAGAAATAGGCCACCAGGGATGATAGCCTAGACTAACCGAAAACAAAAATAACCAAAAACAAAAAGTATGAAATATGCAGAAGTAGGCTACCAGGGGTGATAACCTACCTAAAAAAGCAAACAAACAATATATATAATATATATATATATATATATATATATATATATATATATAAAATAGAAAATGTAACTAAATATACAATTCACCAAATAGAGATTATATAAAAATAAAGTGTAACTGCACACAAGGGGTTAATATACTGTATCAACAGATGGTGCTGGTGTCACTGTAGGCTAGTCAAGCAGGATTATATTTAGATAAACAAAGTTATCAGTTGTTATGAGGAACAGCAGTGGCCCCAGTACAGAACCTTGAGGGACACCACTGTAGACATTTGAGTCATGGGAAATGACACCACCCACAGCAACACATTGCTTTCTCTCGTTCAGGAAGTTATGGATCCATACTCCAAGGCGCAGCCACGCGCAGCCACACACACACACACACACACACACACACACACACACACTTACAAATAAAAGAACACACAACACCACACACACACATTACACACACACACAATCTGGTTCCCAAGCAAACTAATCGCACACATAACAACGCACTGTCGTCAAGTTCAAGGAATTAGTCAATTTGGGAAGTCAGGGACGTTCTTGTAAATTGTACTAAACTCTGCATGAATAAAGAAACTACATTAAGTGTCAAAATGTTCTATTAAAATCAAATTTGCAACTTGACAAGATAATAACAATAGTACAAAATACAAATATCACTCACTAACGATAGTGCTATCGGGTAGGTACGTGTAAGCATAGCATGCTTCAAGTGATCCCTAACAAATACTACCCTACTAATAACCTACATTTATTGTACAAATAAACTAAGGAAATCGCAAAAGCAAACAATTGATACTATCGACAATGAATAGATACAATAAAATAAATATAAATATTTGAAAATATGAAGAAGGCACAATAGAATTAAACAAAAGAGTACTCTTTTAACAAGAACTATTAATTATAGAAATTATTAATAACAATAGAAAAAGATAAACATTAATACACACAGACAAAAAGTAAACAGAGGGTATAATAGAAACTTCAAGTTAATAATGCTTGATTAAAATTAGTGATATCAAATTTCAAAATACAGTCACAATAATTGACCTTAAAAAGATTAAATGTATGCAACAGTTGACTTGCAACAACCCTAACCCTAACCCTTCTTCTTATACTTATTATAGACTGCATCACCGTTGATTCATTTAAACTCCGCCTAGACAAATATCTCGCATCAAACCCGCGACTGACTGCGTTTGTAAATGAATAACTTTATTTTATCCCCCCCTCAGTTACTAACCCATCTGTCCCCTACTAACTTCCTAATCCTGCCACGGACATTAGTTCCAGGGCAGTAATTCCCTTTCTAATGTTCCCTTACCCACTCTAAACCACTGTTTGGACACTTGATCCTCAGTGTTTTGGAGGACAAGCAACCTAGAAGGGTCACTAGATCTGTTGTTGCTTGACTTCCTTTGTACTCCTTTGTACTTTCAATCTTTTCTCTCCTTTGGGCTCCTCCGACCATAAACTTATCTCCGTCACCTGTCCTATCTCTTCAGTACGGCCATCCGATCCTCCCAGTCGGCGGCGCTTGTGGCACTTTGGCGCTGCCGACTGGGAGGCTCTCCGGTAGTACTTCTTTGATTTCCCATGGAATGACTTCTGCTTCCGTGAACGAGGACCCTCGGAGAGTGCTGAGCGCATTACCGAGGTAATCCTCTCGGGCATGGAAGCGTACATTCCATTTTCTTTCTCACAGTCTAATGCAAAGAAATCTTGGTTTACTCACGCTTGTTCTAATGCTGTCCACAACAAGGAGGAAGCATTTAAACGGTACTGACGCCTTAAAACTCAAGAATCTCATTCTTCCTATGTTTCTGCCCAATCAGTTCTTCGACTTGCCAAGCACTCTTTCATCAATAATAAATGCACTGAACTATCCAACTCTAGCTCTTCCCAAGCCTTCTGGCATCTAGCCAAAAACCTCTCCAACAACTTCTGATGGCACAACCATCTCTTCGTCCTCTGACAAAGCTGAACTCTTCGCTCAAACATTTGCCAGAAACTCTACCTTGGATGCTTCCGGAGCTATTCCTCCCTCTCCACCCCCCTCTCTCCTACTTATGCCTAATATCCTAATCTTTTCTAAAGATGTACTTTCTACCCTCTCTGGGCTTAATATTAAGAAGGCGTACAGTCCGGACGGTGTTCCTCCTGTTGTACTTAAAAACTGTGCTTTCATGCTGACCCCCTGCCAAGGCAAACTCTTTCGTCTCTGTCTCTCCTCTAACGTCTTTCCTTCTTGCTGGAAGGTTGCTCTTATTCAACCTGTCCCATGAAGGGTGACCGCTCTCAACCCTCCAACTATCGTCCAATTGCTCTCATCTCTTGTATCTCCAAAGTTTTTGAAACAATTCTTGCTTCCAAATTTCTTAAGCATTTCTCTTCTCATAATATGCTCTCAGATCTCCAGTATGGCTTCCTTAACCTAAGACGTGCGCATGGGGGGTATGAGACGCCACACTCCTGTGCACACGTATTTGAGCTGTTCCCATCACTAACATCGTTATTTTACCATAAATAGCATTAATACTTATCCATATGCGCCTATTATAGGTTGATTATAAAGGTAATAACCTGTTACAACAATAAAACAAGTGGAAACAGCGTTTGGATGGTCAAAATCGGCGATATAGGCCGGGAGTTACATAATGTATGGCTGAGGCAACCTCCCTCCCCTCCACTTTTCCCCACGTCTGGAGAGAGACTGTCGATCGATACTCTCTCTCTCTTGCACTCGCTTGGTAACAGTCATGACAATGCCCTGCTTGCAACTCGCTAATGTTAGCACGGAAATAGACCACAGAATAAGGGAATAACAGAGAAAATAGGTGATAACTGAAGGAGGTGAGGAAAGTGGGGAAGGAGGGGAGGTGGAGGAGTTATATTTGGCATGGCCCAGGGGCCAAACAAAAATAAAAAAACAAAAAAACAAAAATAAACAGTTTTTTTGGGGTGTTTTAAATGGATTTTCTTTTTTCCCAGACTCTTAAGAGTCTTCCCGCAGTCGCCCGGGGAAACTCTTAAGAGTCTTCCAGCACTTGCCGGGTTAAGGGTCGTTCTACTGGTGATCTTCTTTCATATATTACTAACTCTTGGTCATCCAGCTTTCGGGACTTCGGTGAGACTTTTTCTGTTGCACTAGACATATCGAAGGCCTTCGATAGAGTCTGGCACAAATCTTTAATTTCCAAACTGCCCTCCTTCGGTTTCTGTCCCTCCATCTGTGCCTTTGTCTCTAATTTCCTTTCCGGCTGTTCCATAGCTGGGGTTGTGGACGGCCATCGCTCATTCCATCATCCTATCAACTCCGGTGTTCCTCAGGGTTCTGTCCTATCTCCTATTCTCTTTCTAATTTTCATAAATGATCTTCTCAACTGTACATCCAGTCCCATCCATTCATATGCAGACGACTCTACCTTACACCACTCAATTAGTTTTCCAGAACGCCCCAGCCAGCAGTCCCTCAAAAACAAATGTAATGAAGCCATAAAACGATTATCTTCTGATCTAGCTACTATTTCCAATTGGGGTAGAGAAAACCTAGTTGTATTTAATGCTTCCGAAACGCAATTTATCCATCTTACTACATGTCAGGAACCTCCAGAGGACTATCCCTTATTCTTCAACAATACAGAAATCAACCCTTCATCTTCTCTCAATGTTCTCTGTGTCTCGTTTTCTTCTGCTCTCACTTGAAAAGACCATATTACCAGTCTCGCTAAGACAGCCTCCCAGAAGCTGGGTGTGCTCAACCGCCTAAAGGGGTTCTTTACCCCTGCACAGCTTCTTGCTCTGTACAGGGGCACAGTGCGTCCTTGTATTGAGTATTGTTCACATGTGTGGAGAGGATCCTCTCACACCGCACTCCTAGACAAAATAGAAAGGAAAGCCTTTCGTATCATTAACTCCCGTGCACTCACCAACTCTCTCTCCTCACCGCAATGTTGCATCTCTCTCGCTATTGTATTGCTACTACAATAATCAGTGTTTCTCGGAGCTTTCCCAGTGTATACCACCTCCTCTACGTAGGGTAACGTAGTACCCGCCTTGCAACACAATCCCACCCCTACTCTGTGCAACTGTCCAACCCAAGAGTGAAACGCTATTCTCAGACTTTCTTCTATTCAACTGCTGAGCTCTGGAACTCTCTCCCAGAATCAGTCTTTCCCTCTTCCTATGACATAAATTGCTTCAAACTCCGTGTGTCCAGGCATTTCAGCTCGAACGTCCCTTGATTTCGACCCTGTCACTCTTTGAAATCTGTGGGAGGCACTCGCTGCAGGCAGTTATGCGTTTTGTCTTCCTCATTCACATAGAAAAAAACAAAACAAAATATGTGTGTATACAAAGGAGTAAAAAGGAAATCAAGCAAAAACAGGTCTAGTGACCCTTCTAGGCTGCTTGTCCTCCAAAACACTGAGGATCAAGTGTCCAAACAGTGGTTTAGAGTGGGTAGGGAACATTGGAAAGGGAACTAATGTCCGTGGCAGGATTAGGAAGTTAGTAGGGGTCAGATTGGTTAGTAACTGAGAGGAGGATACAAAAAAGTTATTCATTTACAAACGTAGTCAGTCGCGGGTTTGATGCGAGATATTTGTCTAGGCGGAGTTTAAATTAATCAACGGTGCTGCAGTCTATAACGTCTCGGGGAAGCCCATTCCACAATTTGACAACTTGATTGAAGAAGAAATTCTTAGATTCGTGTGAGTTAAAAGATTTACCAATAATTTTGCAACCGTTTCCCCGCGTGTAATTAGATTGGTCGATTGTGAAGTACTTACTACAGTTCATATTGTCGATGCCTTTGATGATTTTGACACTTGAATTAAGTCACCTCTTAATCTGCGCTGGGTTAAAGGAAATAGATTTATTTCTCGAAGACGCTCTTCGTATGGTTTGTTCTTTAGGCTAGGTATCATTTTGGTAACTCTACGTTGAACTCGTTCTAGCTTGTTTATATCTTTTTGGTAATAAGGGCACCAGGATTGAACACAGTATTCCAGAAGAGGGCGGACTAAGGAATTATAAAGGGTTAGGATAACTCCTTTGGATTTATGCTCAAATGACCCGCCTATAAAGCCAATTATTTTGTTTGCCTTCTTAACAACTTCTGAACATTGTTGACTCGGTTTTAGGTTACTCGATATTGTTACTCCCAGATCGGTTTCTCTGTTTACATTCTTAAGCTGAGTGTCATTCATCGAACAGTTTGCTTTCTCATTTAGGTATCCGATATGTAGTACTTTACATTTATCGGCATTGAAACTCATTTGCCAAATTTGGGCCCAACATGACAATTTATCTAGATTGTGTTGCATATCGTCAACTTGTTCTTTTGAGAGTACGCTATTTGCAATTTTTGTATCGTCAGCAAATTTTGAGATTGTACAGGTGAGACCTTCATCTATGTCGTTGATGTAAATTAGAAAGATAATTGGTCCTAGTACCGATCCCTGGCGTACCCCGCTACTTACATTGGTCCATTTTGATGCCTTACCGTTTATGACTACTTTTTGCTTTCTGTCGCTGAGCCAATTTTCTATCCATTTCAACACACCGTCTTGTATTCCATGCGCTTTTAGTTTTAGCAGTAAACGTTTGTGGGGAACTTTGTCAAAGGCCTTTTGAAAATCAAGGTATATAATATCTACAGCTTTACTCTCATCGTAGAGGTTGAGGATATCGTGAAAGAAGTCTAAGAGGTTTGTTAAACAGGAACGTTTTTAACGAAAGCCGTGTTGAGTATCTTTAAGTATGTTATTTTACTCTAAGTGATTTACGAGTCTGTCTCTTATGACCGTTTCTAGCATTTTACATACAATTCAGGTTAAGCTAATTGAACGATAGTTACTGGGTAGGGATTTGCTGCCTTTTTTTTAATATCGGTGTTACGTTGGCTAGCTTCCACTGATCAGGCATAGTTCCAGACTGCAAGGATTTATTGAATAGTAATGTCAGTGGTTTGGAGAGCTGTGTGTGTGTGTCAGAGAGGTTACCACTCGACGAGCAGGATATGTGTTAAGCAATACCAGTTTTTATGGTGAGATTTACACTTGAGTGATTATATTCTGGACCCCTTTCTCCCTCATGTTTAGCCCCTTTGCTAGTGAAATTAGAAGACTTTCGCCCCATTAGTTTGGCCCATTTCTTTAAAGTTTAAGATCTTCTGTGCCATTATGGTGTCTATTTTTTCCTGGCGAGCGGTAGCGAGCCTGTATTTTAAGAGGAACCGGCCTTTGGCCGGGAAATTTTTCTATAGAAAAATGGACAAATTTATCTTGAAAGAGGGTGTGAGGGGTGTAATTTTCTGACGAAAAATAAGCCCGTGTGCCCACACCTTAAGGGGGGGAGGGTTTACTTTGTTCCCTAGACCTCCATCACGCTCATAAAAATACCCCCTAGAACCACTTTCGAGCTAAATGTGTACATTTTTTGATATAAATATGTCCCGGCCCAAGGCCGGCTCCTCCTAAATTACCGGCTCGCTATCGCTTGCCTGGAAAAAAACATCGACATCTAAATGGCACAAAAGATCTTAAAAGTGACATAAATGGGGGGAAAGATCTTGAAATCACAAATCTAATGGAGCGAACGTCTTATAATCTCAACACTAATAGGTCTAAACATGAGGGTGATGGGGGTCCAGAAAAAAAAACTCTTAAGTGTAAATCTGCCCTTAAGTGCGAGTCATTAGGGAGGATAATGAGGAGGGACACCACCACACCTTAAGTGCGAGTCATTAGGGAGGATAATGAGGAGGGACACCACCACACACCTTAAGTGCGAGTCATTAGGGAGGATAATGAGGCGGGACACCACCACACCTTAAGTGCGAGTCATTAGGGAGGATAATGAGGCGGGACACCACCACACCTTAAGTGCGAGTCATTAGGGAGGATAATGAGGAGGGACACCACCACACCTTAAGTGCGAGTCATTAGGGAGGATAATGAGGCGGGACACCACCACACCTTAAGTGCGAGTCATTAGGGAGGATAATGAGGAGGGACACCACCACCACACCTTAAGTGCGATCTTAATAATGAGGAGGGACACCACCACACCTTAAGTGCGAGTCATTAGGGAGGATAATGAGGAGGGACACCACCACACCTTAAGTGCGAGTCATTAGGGAGGATAATGAGGCGGGACACCACCACACCTTAAGTGCGAGTCATTAGGGAGGATAATGAGGAGGGACACCACCACACCTTAAGTGCGAGTCATTAGGGAGGATAATGAGGCGGGACACCACCACACCTTAAGTGCGATCCTTAGGGAGGATAATGAGGAGGGACACCACCACACCTTAAGTGCGAGTCATTAAATAATGAGGAGGGACACCACCACACCTTAAGTGCGAGTCATTAGGGAGGATAATGAGGCGGGACACCACTTTTGTTCTCTTAACCCCTTCTGTACCGGCTACGTCTTTTTATCTTTATTATGGCTACTGTTTGGCGATTTTAAGACCTTTCGCCCCATTTCTTTGTCAATATTCAATGTTCAAGAGTTTTGGCCTACGTGTATGTAACAGGGTATAGAGTGTTCAGCCAAGAAGTGACATCAACCATAAAGTGTCAATTTAGGTACATTCCAAGCTGAATAAAGTAATGTGTCGGTAGCTGGCAGGAAATGCAGAAATAATTGTTGGTTTGAAAAGGAAGAGCACGAAGAGTTTTTTTGTTTTGTTTTTACCCAAGTAAGACACAGCCTTGGGAGAGAGAGAGAGAGAGAGAGAGAGAGAGAGAGAGAGAGAGAGAGAGAGAGAGAGAGAGAGAAACAAAAACACAGAAGGCTACCCAACAGTGGCTATTACTTTGATGCTGTGGTCAATAAACGATCTATCTATCTATCTAATGGTCAATAAACTATATATCTATCTATTTATCTATCTATCATCTATCTATCATCTACCTACCAGGCTATCGATGTACGGAGTGGCTATAAAATATATTACGATATACACTTAACATTATAACATTCGAATTAATGTATCAATATAATAAACCCCATGTGTGTTGGGATGGTTTGGGGTACTGTACCTATTAATCTATCTATCTATCGATCTATCAATCTATCTATCAATCTGGGTTCCCTATGCACAATCTCACGTGTGTATTTCCTTTCAGAAACGTCCGGCCGTAGGTTACGGGTGGTACGAAGGTTCAGCCCGGGACTCGAGACTCACAGGTTCAAAACAGTTGGTGAGTCGATACCTTTGATTTATATTGGATTTGATTTTTATTTGTTTTGCTCATGCTTGGCCCCATTAGTTTTCATATTTTAAGACGTTCGGCTCCTTGGTTTGTCGATTGCTATACCTTTCGTGCCATTTATGTTTTTGTTTTCATGGCGAGCGATACCGAGCCTCTAATTTTATGATAAATCAGCCTTCGGACTGACCATTTTTCTATCGAAAAATGTACAAATTTATCTTGAAGGGGGCCTACGGAGTGATGTTTAAGCTTTATGAAGGTCTAACGAGGAAACTAAAAAATATGAATATCTAAATAAAAAGACCCCAATAATATAACCACTGTCCCCGTAAGACCTTTCGTGCCATGTAGGTGTCGATGTTACGGGTGGTACAAAAGTTCAGCCCGGACTCGAGACACACAGGTTCAAAACCGTCGGTAAGTCGCTCCATTTCTAGTACATTTGAAATTGTTTTTTTTTCTGGACCCTCCTTCTCCCTCATGCTTCGCCCCATTTGTATTTTTATTTACTCAGGCCCATTCCCCACCGTTTTTCTTTTGTTCTGGGGGTTGCCGACTCAAGACAGAGCCCGAATAGGGACCAAAAAAAAAAAAAAAAAAATACAAAATCACAGAATCATTTGGTTTGACATTTTAAGACGTTCGCCTCAATGCTTCATACAATTTTAAGACCTTTCGTGCCATTAAGGTGTCGATTTTACTCCAGATTGGCAGGTTTAAAACAGTCGGTGAGGTGCTATCCTCAATTTACGGTACATTATATATTTTTTGTTCTGGACCCCCTTTTCTGTCATATTTAGCCCCAATAGTTTTTACATTTTAAGACGTTTGCCCCATTTTCTCGTCAATTTTCAATTTTGAGACCTTTCGTGCCATTTAAGTGTCAATTTTATTCAAGATTGACAGGTTTAAAACAGTGGGTGAGTCGCTACCTTTCATTTCTAGTAAAACTTTTTTTTTTTTACTCCCTTCTCCTTCATGTTTAGCCCCATTAAATTTGATTTTTTGTTATATGTTCACCCCATTTCTCCGTCAATTTTGAGACCTTTCATGAGACCTTTCGTACCAATACTCTCCAACCCAAGAGTGAAACGCTATTGTTAGACTTTCTTCTATTCAACAGCTGAGCTCTGGAACTCTCTCCCAGAATCAGTCTTTCCCTCTTCCTATGACTTAAATTGCTTCAAACTCCGTGTATATAGGCACTTTATCTCGAACGTCCCTTGATTTCGGCCCTGTCACTCTTTGAAATCTGGGGGAGGCACTTGCTGAAGGCAGTTATGCCTTTTGTCTCCCTCATTCACATAGAAAATAAATTAGGTGTCGATTTTACAAGTGGGGAGAAGGCTTGAGCATGTGACTGGAGACTCGCAGCTTGAAACATAAGGTCAAAACACAGCATATTCCTCAAGGGGTTAACTTTTCACGAGCAGTTAAGGGGAGATGGGTTTTTTTTCTGGATACCCCTCTCCCTCTTGCTTAGCCCCATTACATTTCAGATTTTAAGACATTTGGTTCATTGGTTTGACAATTCTAAGAATTTTCGCCCCATTTCGTTGACAATATTAAGACTTTGCGTCATTTAGGTGTCGACTTTTTCCTGGCGAGCGATAGCGAACCTGTAATTCAGGAGGAATCAGCCTTCGGCCGGGACATTTTTCTACCGAAAAATGTACAAATTTATCTTAACCCTTGTCTGGCGGGGGTGGACTAAAGTCGGGCTAGAGAACCAAGGACTATGTGGCGGGGCCCGACTTAAGTCTGTGTGCAATTTTTGAGCAATAATGGCTCTGAGAGAGAGACGAGCGATGGGAGGAGCGTAGGTCGGCTCATGACAGCTCGGCACGGGTCCCGCGCGACTACTGACGTCTACTCTACACACACCCACACACACACCCACACTCACTACCTCGCTACACAGGGAATTATGTAAAGAAATTACCGTATTTTAGGGATTTTCCCTTCGTCTTGCACGATCGTTGCAAGAAAACGCGTGGTCGTAGAAGGATGGTTCTGGTGTCATTGGAAACTCAATTGACGCCCTTTCAGGGATACATAATTGTATTACGGTCTGGCTCTTGTTTATGCATGAAAAAGAGCACGGAAACAAGGTCGTTTCGGGTAAAACTACCCGCTTGGTGGATAGTAGAAGTTGCTGATGGGCCCGCTCGTAAGGCGTTAAAGGAGGGTCTGGGGGGGGAGGGGGTTTCTTTTTAAACTTGATGGAGGTCTAGGGAGGAAACTAAACAAATGATAAAAAACATATACAAATGAGCCAATAAATATGCCCCTCCCCCCTAAATATGAAGTAGCATAACGCCAATACTGTACCGGCGTAGCAGGACATTTTCCCCCCCTGACTGAAGTTCCCCCCGGGAAAAGTAGCCTAGGCTCAATTTCCCCCTGGGAAAAGTGGCCTGGGCTGTTTTTCCCCCCGGGGAGGGGGGGGGGGGAGGAATTTCAGACCTAGGATATTCTTCCCCCCTCTTGGCCATTTTTCCCCCCTTATATAGGAACCTTAGTTGACATAGTTACTTTATTGTAGGACTGTTACCGACAGCATTTGAATAGTTCTTTAGTTTAATAAGTAAAACAAATACAAAATCTATACATTTCACACCTATTATTTATTTAGAAAATGTTTGATTTATTTGTAAATTGCCACAGAAAATATAATTCTGTTCATTCACTAATTCCCTCCCTTGGTATTCAGTGTCTACACATCCAAAATCACATATGGTATCTAAAAAGCTTTGGAGGTGCAGCAACTGGACATTTTGAGAAGTAATCAGACATTGCAACAATGTAACAGTTTCCTCTCTGTCGGGGACAAGGATCCAATCAAGTCCATTCTTACCTGAGACCAAACTTTGTCTGGAACAGGCACTGGATGCAACTCTGGAGCTTGGATTGTGAGTTTATTACATGCTCTCTGGCATTCATCACATGTATAATTATAATCAGATACAAGTTCTTTAACGCCTTACGAGCGGGCCCGTAAGGAATTTCTACTACCCGCCAAGCGGGTGGTTTTACCCTAAATGGCCTTGTTTCCGTGCTCGTTTTCATGCATAAACAAGAGCCAGAGCGTAATACAATTATGTATCCCTGAAAGGACGTTAATTCAGCTTTCCAATGACACCAGAACCATCCTCTACGACCACGCGTTCTCTTGCAACGATCGTGCAAGACGAAGGAAACATCCCTAAAATACGGTAATTTCTTGACATAATACCCTGTGTAGTGAGGGAGGGAGGGTGGATGTGTGTGGAGTAAACGTCAGTAGGCCTGCTGGACCCGTGGCAAACGGTCAGAGACCGACCTACGCTCCGCCCACTGCTCGTCTCTCTCTCAGAGGCAATATTGCTCCAAAATTGCACACAGACTAAAGTCGGGCCCCGCTCTTTGGGCAGGTGTTCTCTATACGGACTTAAGTCTGTATATAAGGGGTTAATGCCTTTAAAATAATATTTTACAGTTATTTTTCCTACGGTTTTATCTCTACCCATATGTCTATATATCTATCTATCTATTGCCTGACGCCTTACTCCCGTTAATGAGGGTGGCCATACACAGAATGCCCCCAAGCGGACCTATTCCGTGTAAGAGGGACAACCCGAGCCAGTTTACTAAAGGACTTACAGGATTGACCACTCAATTTAGGATCTGTCCGACTCCGAGGCCCTCTGTGTATCTTTTTAGCACTATTTTTCTACAGTGGTGTTCGGCTAGTCCATCCACTAACCTCCCTTACCCTTAGGTAAGCAGTACGGATTTGTATCAGGTATAAGGTTGCCGACAACGGCTGATGAGTCCCAACCACCCAGATTTTTATAAGGTTGTCTCCCCTAGATGGGTTGCCGACCAAGGCTAACGAGTCCCATCCACCCACATATGTGCCCCTCCAAAACCTTCATGACAAACTTTGATAACTCGGCTCACTTCCGTTTTCATCAACGCTTGGCGTAATTGCACTTCACCATTTATTGCACTTCACCATTTATTTTGGAGGGCTCATATTCGAGATCAACAACTGCTCAAGACCCTATTTCAATACTAAACTCAATTGACTCAGTTGCTTAGTGTTTCTTGATGGTCGAGTCATTGTTTTAATGTTCAACTCAATGGACTCAGTTGTTTGATGTTTCATTATGTTAAAGTCATTGTTTCGTGATGGGCGAGTCATATTGTTTGATGTTGCATTATGTTAAAGTCATTGTTTTAATGTTGAACTCAATGGACTGCGTTGTTTGATGTTTCATATGTTAGTAATTGTTTGTGATGGTCGAGTCATTGTTTGATGTTTCAGTCATGTTAAATTCATTGATACACTTACCATATAACCGGGTGGGTGGGGGGGAATTTTTGTCAAGAGGGGGGAATAATATCCAAGGCCAAAATTTCGGTCAATATTTACGAGTCACACCACAGCTGGGATCTCATTTTTAACGGTAGTTTTGGGTTCCTATCATTCTATGCTTCATTGCTATATACTTTTTATCCACCGGAAAAAAAAAAAATTTCTTGGCTTTTTATTTTTTTTTAGCATTAACCTAACCAAAAAACCTAACCTAACCTAACCTAATAGCCCCAAATACATTTAGGTTAGGTTAGGTTAGGTTTTTAGGTTAGGTTAATGCTATAAAAAAAAAAAAAAAAAAAAAAAAAAAAATCCGGTGGATAAAAAGTATATAGTAATGAAACATAGAATGATAGGAACCCAAAACTACCATTAGAAATGAGATTACAGCTGTGGTGTGACTCGTAAATATTGACCAAAATTTCCCATGGGGAAATCTATCCTTGGCCAGATTTCCCCTGGGGGGAATTTCGGACGGGAGGAAAAGCAGACTGGTACACCGGTACCTGGTCGGTCAAACTCCCGTGGTGTCCAGTAAAGGGGAAGAGTTAGTTAAGGGAGCCCAGACGGTATATTGTGCACCATAGTTTACTGGTTCGGCTCAATGGTTTAAGGAGGGGGTTTAGTTTGCTCTCTAAACCTTTATCAAACTTTAAAAAAAAAGACCCACAAGATCCCCCTTCGATTACATTTGTACATTTTTCGGTTGAAAAATGTCCCGGCCGAAGGCCAATTCCTCTTCAAATACAGGGTCGCTATCGCTCGCCAGGAGAAAAAAATCGACACCTAAATGGGATGAAAGGTACTTAATATTGGCATAGAAATGAGGCAAAAGCTGTGAAAACGCCAAACTAATGAGGCGAATGTCTTGAAATCTCATAACTAATAGGGCTAAACATGAGGGAGGAGGAGGGCTCGAAAAACCAACTTCCTCCCCTCAACCCTCTGAAGACTATGACGCATTTTGACAGTTTGTTCTGGCCATCATTAGACGAGTTTAGACAGTTTAGGAAGGGTCTGTGTGAATTATAAGGGTAAAGGCTCTCTCAATTAATCGTGTGACTTCCACATACCCTTCCTAATCTGAATAACATGTGTAGTAATAGCCAGAACACAAATAACAAATACATAATGGGATCTTGAATTTAGGAAGGATCTGTGTGAACTACTGTATATGGGTAAAGGCTATATCAATTATCCGTCTGACTCCCATAGACCCTTCCTAGTCTGAATAAAAGGTTTAATTCTAGTTTCGCTTTCACAGCATACTCATAAATTTCTATGGCTACTTTAGAGTTGTCATATACCATACTTAATTCCTATATATGTCCAAAGCGGCGGAAATGCATTATAAGGAATTATACCTACTGTAAAAAAAAAAAAAAAAATCTCCCCATATGCGGCACCATAGCTATTACATAATACTAGGTTAGGTTAGGTAAGGTTGTTAGGTTAGGCTAATGTCGTTAATGTAGTTTATTATCATTATATTACGTCTTTTACCCAGCAATTTCCCTGATCTTCATAGTTGGTCGGGAAGCTATGCCTTTACAACGGCGCCTCCCTTTTGTCGCTGTGTACGTGAAACTAGAATTTTACCGAATAAAATGTTCTATTAATAACTAGAAAACAAATAACAAATACGTAATCGGATCTTGAAAGGGTTAAACTCGGATTCTGTGTTCCAAGAAAATTCCTGTGTAAAAGTGTTCGGTCGCCCTAATAAGTCATGTAAAAGTGTTCGGTCGCCCTAATAAGTCATGTAAAAGTGTTCGGTCGCCCTAATAAGTCATGTAAAAGTGTTCGGTCGCCCTAATAAGTCATGTAAAAGTGTTCGGTCGCCCTAATAAGTCATGTAAAAGTGTTCGGTCGCCCTAATAAGTCATGTAAAAGTGTTCGGTCGCCCTAATAAGTCATGTAAAAGTGTTCGGTCGCCTTAATAAGTCATGTAAAAGTGTTCGGTCGCCCTAATAAGTCATGTAAAAGTGTTCGGTCGCCCTAATAAGTCATGTAAAAGTGTTCGGTCGCCCTAATAAGTCATGTAAAAGTGTTCGGTCGCCCTAATAAGTCATGTAAAAGTGTTCGGTCGCCCTAATAAGTCATGTAAAAGTGTTCGGTCACCCTAATAAGTCATGTAAAAGTGTTCGGTCGCCCTAATAAGTCATGTAAAAGTGTTCGGTCGCCCTAATAAGTCATGTAAAAGTGTTCGGTCGCCCTAATAAGTCATGTTCCAGCTGTCATTACGTTTGGCTTGCTCTGTGCTGTATAAATTAAAATTAATGTCTGTCAGATGTTGAATAGGGTGGGTAAGTGTAGGAACATGTGTGTGTGTATTTCACTCGATATGTAGAAATGAAGCTTAGATATTGCTGATACCAATTATTGATCAAAACATACTAGGTGCCGAGCCATCACTTATTAGCGCGACTGTACCTGCGATACTAACTTAGCTCTCCCCCCCTCTCACGCTCCTATCTTATCTCTCCACAAGGAATATATGTGGATGCTGCACCCAAACTACAGTAGGTTTAGTGTGTGCTTAGATTTGCTTATTTATAGATGAAGATTTGAGATTAATTGCATTTGTAGCCGATAAATTCACCTGTATTTATTTGATGGTTTGTCTATGTAGAAGGAACATGGGTGCCGAGGAAAAATATGTTACTGGGAGTATGAAGAGTCCCAACCATTCAAGACAAACATTTATATCAACCCCAACCAAACTCTAATCATATTAACACTTTCATTGCAACGAGTTCTATAGGGAAGTATATAGTATATAGTATTGTGGGACTTTCGCGCTATTTTCGCTCAATATACATTACCTTAGCGCCATATCCATAACCCTAACTGAATTTAAGGGGAGATGGTTCACTTTTTGGGCGATTTTTGCATGTATGGCGGATTTAAGGAAGATAAGTTTACTCTAGGTTACCTAAGACTGAAAAGGTCCGCTCATATAATGTAAATAAATAATAATACCGGGAGTGTAACTCACTTATTAAAATCACCATAGAATACAGCTAGGCAAGGTGGAAATGCTGATGGAGGTGCTGATAGATGGTAGGCAAATGGCTGTTATTCAAACACCATTGGATGTTTACCTTAAGGTGACCACGAGGATGCACCTGAACAATATTGAATAAATGAGGTTAAAGAAAGTTAAATCATGATAATAAGGCTTAGCTGTCAGTCGGTCTGTCTGTAGGATGAAGTTGAGTTAAAGTTAATGATGAGAGCTAGATGAAACCGGAACCGGATCGCGGCGAACTAAAGAGTGGAGGTGTTGCTTGGATGAAGTATAAAAGTGCTCTGACGCGGTGCGCCACAATCCAAGACGTCATCGTCTTACGCTACGAATATAGCGGCTACTGCTAAGTTAGTAGCGGATATCTAGCGGTAAATATCGCACCGCTTACATAATATTACAGCATGGTTTATATGATAAATCATATATGCATTCCTAAAGACACTTAAATACTATATTTTCGTATAATAGGCCTTATCTAACTTATTAAGCTTACATACTGTACACACTGTATCTAGGGTATGGTACATAGACAATGTAGGTTATACCAGTGACTATCGTGAATCCACGATACCATGTACCATATTCATTATTGTTCTAGTTTCCTCCCTAGACCTCCATCAAATTAAACAAAAACATCCATTAGATCCCACTTCTAGATTAATTTGTATATTTTTCGGTAGAAAAATTTCCCGGCCGAAGGTCGATTCTTCCAACATTACAGGCTCACTATCGTTCACCAGTGAAAAAATTGACACCTAAATAGCACGAAAGGTCTTAATATTGACGAAGAAATGAGGCGAAAGGTCTTAAAATCGACTAACTAATGGGGCAAACATCTTAACATCTGAAAACAAATGGGGCTATACACGAGGGAGAAAGTGGTCCAGAAAACCGGCCCATGTCCCCTTAAATGAGTACCAATAGAAAAATCAGGTCGAATTTTCCCTATCTACTTCATTCATTCAGAACTTGTGTGGCCTTGACAATATTGAGCGAAACTTTCCTGTTTACAAATAGAAGCAGGTCCCTGTAGGAGCATATCATCACTCTCACTCTCTCTCTCTCTCTCTCTCTCTCTCTCTTTTTCCTCTTGCGTTATTTTCCACTAATGATAACTCAATGAAATAACCATTATATTTACAAGTTTTATGTTTGGACGACATTATGCGCTATGGCCTGTAACATGACATGAACCTCACATTTGTACCTAGTATATAGCTGTCACAAGTAAATCTATAAAAGGACCAATTTTCCTTGAATTTCTGCTTCTAAAACACCTCCTCCTTGGACACAGACCCTCTCACAAACGATCCTTGGAACAGACTGATATTAGGATAGGAAAATAGATTAGAAGCGTCTGCCTACACACGAAGCATGCTACCAACTCAGCCGGTAAATCCAAAACGTATGGGTACATGTCACTCACAGTAAGGGCCTCTTTTAAATAGAACATATGAGTACATCGTTCACAGTGAAGGTGTTAAACCTTGCTTAACCTAACATACATTAACTTAACCTTATGCAACAGGTGCCTTATATTCTATTTAAAAGAAGGAACATAGGTACTTAACTCGAACCAACTACTAAGGGTGTACGAAAAGGCAGTACCAATGAAAGACACTGATACACACCAGTACTTAACCCTTTGAGTACCAGCGACGTGTGTTATATTTATATGATTAGCTATATTTTGACGATATTATGCAGCTAGGAAGGATCTGTGGTAGGTAAACGGGTTGGTTTGGATAGTTTGAAGCTTTATTATTACTAGAGGTCCTTCCTAAGCTGAATAAAATCGTCTAATAGTTGCCAGAATATGATGAAAAGGACGTCCCTGCTACTGTGTGGGTTAATGACAGACAGCATATACAACACAAACCTAACCCAACCAATACTCTGTTTCTTCCCAGCTGGCGGTAAATTGCTATGTCTTCTTTATGATTACTCCGCTATTATGCAGTTTTTGTAGCGAAAACTGTTGTTAATTATATAAACTTGTTACTATTAAAAAACAGAGACATAGTATATTCTTATTTTCCCGTTAGTTATCGAAAAAATCAGTTGTTAAGGGATTTAATTTGCCGTCAGATAAAATGAAACTGAATATAGAACAAAGCAACATAGCATAACAAACTAATTTACCCTAATATAATTCTAATATATAGTATTATGCTAACCGACAGAATCAAACCATAGCAACTTTCTTCCCATACGAGGTACAGTACGTAGACACCCGATTCTAACCAACTGGTAGGGAGATACGAAGATTCCGGCGCAGTATGTGACACCAAGGTGTAGGTATATCATGAAACAATATTAATACTAACTTAACTCAACAAAATAAGCCAACATAGCAAACTTTAACACACTCAAATTTGACCTAACCTAGAATAACGTAACTTAATCTAACCCACATAAATCTTAACCAAAGATTAAATGGGCTAATGAGCACTAATCGTTGGCCTACGCCATATGTCATGGAGGCACATGAACTGCTGATCCTAACAATTACTAGCAGAGTAGGTGGGACACCATGACAATAAAAGTAATACTAGCCTAACTTAATCTATCCTAAGCTAACCTAATCTAATTCCAGGAGGCACATGAACACCTGATCCCAACCAGCTTCTGGGAGAGTACAATGAGTCTTAGCCCAACCGGGACACCAACGCGTACTTCATGACAACAAAAGTACCAGTAACACTAACCTAACTTAATCTATCCCAAACTAACCTAACCTAATTTTTACCAAACTTAATATATCCTATACTAACTTAATTTTACCTAGCCTACTCTAATTCCAGGAGGCACGTGGACCCCTGACCCGAACCAGCTTCTAGGAGAGTACGAGGAGTCTGAGCCCATCCGTGACACCAACGCGTACTTCATGACAATATCAATACTAACCTACCCAAATTAACCTATCCTAAACTAACCTAACCTAATCTAATTCCAGGTGACACATTGACGCCTGACCCGAACCAGCTTCCAGGAGAGTATGAGGAGCTAATTGCGTTAGTTCGAAGCCTTATAATTCCTTGAGGGCCTTCCTAAACTGCATATCATCTACTTCCAGGAGGGATGTGGACTCCTGACCCAGACCAGCTTCTAGGAGAGTACGAGGAGTCTGAGCCAATACGTGACACCAACGCGTACTTCATGACGAACAATACCGCCATCACCGTCCAGGTCGGCACCACAGCCGCCCTCAGGTGTCAGGTCTTTGATGTGGCGGAACACGAGACGGTGAGGGGTATTTGGATTTTAAGACGTTCGACCCCCTTATTTTGGCGATTTTAAGAACTTTTCCACATTTCTTTCAATTTCCAGACCTTTCCTGCCATTTAGGTGTCGATTTTTTCCTGGCGAGTGATAGCGAGCCTGTAATTTAAGAGGAACTGGCCTTCGGCCGGGAATTGTTTTTACCGAAAAATGTACAAATTTATCTTGAAAGGGGGTCATGCGGGTGTAATTATAAGCTTCATGAATGTCTAGGGAGGAAATTAAAACCCTAATATATTAATAAACCGTCAAGGTCGGCACCACGGCCGCCCTCAGGTGTCAGGTTGGCACCACGGCCGCCCTCAGGTGTCAGGTTGGCACCACGGCCGCCCTAAGGTGTCAGGTCTTTGATGTGGCGGAACACGAGACGGTGAGAGGTATTGGGATTAGAAAAAGTTCGCCTCCCTTAATTAGGCAAATTTTTAACCTAATTGTTTGTCAATTTTAAGACCTTTCCTGCCATTTAGGTGTTGATTTATTCCTGGCGAGCGAGAGCGAGCCTGTAAATTTAAGAGGAACAAGCCTTCGGCCGGAAAATTTGTCTACCGAAAAATGTACAAATTTATCTTAAAAAGGGGGGGGGGGGTCATGGGGGTGTAATTATAAGCTTGATGGAGGTCTAGGGAGCAAACTAAAACAAATATATATACCGGTAATAAACAAGAATATATACATACCGGTAATAAACAAGAATATATACATACCGGTATATACTAACGTCCCCTAGGTACACTCATGGCTAGGGAACACGTTATGGTAGCTCAGATATATACAACTGTAGTGTTATATCAACAGCCTGTACAGCCAAGGTTACCATGCAAGTCAGGTAGCGTAATGCGTAAGTGCGCGGAATTTCGATGTGACTATCCTAGGTTCGAGTCCATGGAGTGCCACATGTATTTGTTGACTTCATTAATTGAGTTTAGCGGTGAAGTTGGTTGGTGGAAAACACACAATAATACTATAATAAAATATAATAGGTTCTACATGATAAGCTGATGGTATAGGTAGCGCCAACGAACTTGACAATTATCTCGATCCCTGACCTCTTCGTAACTCAAAAGGACCTTGAGCAAACTGGCTGTAAATTTCCACACCTATTACCTGGTGGACTCTTCCCAAATTATAGAAATGTCAGCCCGATTGCTTTCATTTATTTTGAGTTATAAGAAGTTAAGGGGTCCAGATTATTGTCAAGTTGGTTGGCGCTACCTATAGTAACAGAAGACCAAAATATGAAGAAGGTGCTTCATGTTATCAACGGGACTAAACACACAGATACCGGTGACCTATTGTATGCACATCTTATTTTGCGATATATTCACAACTCGTAATCAAATATATAATAAGAGAAATTTAATAAACCCCGAAAATATGGAACGCTAAATTTTGGCACACAGAAACCGTAAGAAAAAGCAATGCTAAGCCCCCCGTGGCCCCCCCCGCCCCCCAAAAAAGGAAAAGAGGGGAAAAAATAATAGGAAAAGTGGGGATTGGGCCTGAGTAAATAGACAATATAAATATACATTGGAGGGAAACATGGGAAGACCATCCTCTCGAAGAAACACATTAATCATGAAATTAACACATTCATCAACTACCCACCTCAACCATTTAGGCCGAGTTAAGGGGAGATGGGTCGGTTTTGTGGCCCCCTTCTTCCTCATGTTTAGCCCCATTAGTTTTCAGATTTTACGACGTTCGGCCCGTTAATATAGGGAATAAGACCATTCGCCCTATTTCTTTGTCAATACTTAGACTATTCGTGTCATTTAGGTGTCGATATTTTCCTGGTGAGCCATAGCGAACCTGTAATTTGAAGGGAAACCGGCCTTCGGCCACGACATTTTCTACCGAAAAATGTACAAATTTGTCTTGAAGGGGGATCTAGGAGGGGGGGGGGGAGTTTTTAAGCTTAATGAAGGTCTAGGGAAGAAATTAAAAAAAAAAAAAAAAAAAAAAAATTATATATATATATATATATATATAATATATATATATATATGAATATATATATATATATAAAACGCCAGAATATATACCGTATCCCCATAAACCCCATCCCTCCCACCCTGTCTGCTCACAAGCTTGCCTGTTAGAGGAGCGCCAGATCAGAGGGACGGAGTATTGTAGGTTGAGGGATTCACCCATAATCTGACCAAATCTAGAATAACATTATTGTTCAACCGAGATTATGTGTTTCATGGTAAGTCAATTAGACACCCTCCCTTCAATTACTGGAGGCATCATTGACTCCAATGTTCTTATAAATAAACTAACATATACAACATAATGTATGTATGTATGTGTGAATATGTGAATGTATATACAACATAATGTATGTATGTATGTGTGAATATATATACAACATAATGTATGTATGTATGTGTGAATATATATACAACATAATGTATGTATGTATGTGTGAATGTATATACAACATAATGTATGTATGTATGTGTGAATATATATACAACATAATGTTGTATGTATGTGTGAATATATATACAACAATGTATGTATATATATACAACATAATGTATGTATGTATGTGTGAATGTATATACAACATAATGTATGTATGTATGTGTGAATATATATACAACATAATGTATGTATGTATGTGTGAATATATATACAACATAATGTATGTATGTATGTGTGAATATATATACTCAGGCACATACCCCATAGCTGGAGGTGGCCGATTCGAGACAGAGCCAGAACAGAAACAACATTAAAAGTTCCAATTCTGACGGTCCGGGACCACTTTCACGTTCCCTCGCCCCTTATCCTGTATCACCTACAGTACAGTACAGTACAATTAGCTCAATTTTAGTACAAACCTCAGAATTTAGATTGACAACTGAGACTTTGGGAATATGTAGAGGTGATCTGTGTTATCTTCATCCAAAAAGTCCCAAAAAATCCAATGACGGGTTTTCGAGTTATGGCCACAAAATGGCGGCCAGTTTGGATTTTAAATTTGTTCTCATTTATTGCTTCTAAAGGGTAAAACAAATCAAATTGGTGAATGAAATATACGTAATTTTGTATTATGTGGTAGTTGGAGAAGCTATTTACATAAATGTCTTCAGTACTAAATACATCAGTGTGAAATTATGGGCCTTTATTTAAAACAAAATATTTTACTAGCACTTGATAGGAATTTACCCATTCCTGCTGTGAGAAAAGTAATTGCTATATTAAAATTTTAACCTAAATAAATCATTTGCAGAATTGTCTTGTATTTCAAATGACACCATAATGAGCTTTCTAGGTCAAACCAGTGCCGAGTTATCTTGGTTTGAATATATGTACATCTGCAGGCATATTGATCATAATGGCTGGAAGTGGCCTTGAAGAACTGTGGGAGACAGTGGATGAAAAGTACAGTGTTGCTCATATGATGACATTGATGTGGTTATGCCAGGAGTCTATGAGTTAATTTCCTTACTCAACTTGCATTAGCAGTACTATTGTTGGAGTCATCTTCGGTTAACGAGACTCTTAAGAAAGACATACAAACCTGCTACATGTCATTGCTTCACAACACTGAAACTCTGGGGGTAACAGTAAACTCAAGTGTTGTAGAGGACATCATGAATCAGCTTAAAATTAAACTTAAAGATGCTGAATCATGTGGAAGAACCGGAAAGCTATAGGTACAGTATTTTAGGTGTATTACTATTGTGAAACTCTTTATAAGAGCAGTGTTGTTGTGATTGGGATCTTCATCTGTACAGTGTAAAACTCATCTTACCTTACTTGCACGCAACAGGACACCTGAATTAGGCAAAGTCTGCTCAAGTGTATATACAGCAAATGCATAAACTGGATAAAATCATGAAGCCAGGGGAGTTTGAAAAGTTTACAACACAAGGATATTTCACAATTAGAAGATCTGACAAGATCTGGTCAGGGACCTGGACCAATATGACAATTGAGCAAGTCCTCATGCGTTCCATCAAAACATCTAGAGGTCTCACCCGAGGACGTGGAATAACACCATCAGTTATCGCTAAGTGGGTTAAGTCAATGCTTGTAACAACCAGTATCATCAATGCTGTTCAGTCTGTTAGTGGGGTTACTACTACCACTTCAGAGCAGCATATAGACCTTCACGAATCTCGGCAGACTCGTGATCTTACTGACATGAATACCTTCAAAGATTGGCTAGCTATACACAACCCATTCAACCGACCTACACCTCTCCTAACTTCCATGTCGAGTGGTATTGTGGCCAAAGAAAAGTGAACTGTGATGATGCCTATGCAGTTGGAAGAGCATCAATGAAGACAATGGAAGGAAAAGTATTCAGATATATTCACCTGCAGCGAAGAACAACATCATGTAATTGTCAACTGTAACAAAATCAATTAAGATAAAAGATACACAGATTACTATCAACCCAAACCAGTTATTCCATTGAATTGTATGCATCGCTAGAAGTGAATCTGACCTTGTATCATATCTGGCAAATGAACTTGCACCTCGACCACCTTCCCTCTTTGGTGATTTTTCTTTGCGTAAAGGAACACGATCTGCTTTTGTCCAGTGATTGAAGCATTGGCACCCTGTGAAAATGTTCCTCCAGCTGGAGCATCATATACTTTTGATGGTGGATACCTTCTTCATAATGTTGTGTGGCAACGTCCTACTACATTCAGTCAGATATGTTCTCAGTATACATCGTTCATTAAACAGAAGTACGGGAATGCTCACATAGTATTTGATGGATATGAAACTTCCAGTACAAAAGATGAAGAACACATTAATTTTGTTGAGGAGGAACACAATCATCTAGAGATATAGTTATAGAAGTCACATACAAATCCCAGTGTCTCACCAGGAATTCTTTGGGAATACAAAAAACATGGCGGGATTGATCAAACTCCTCTCCACACATCTTGAAACTGCTGGTTGTAAGGTCCATCAGGCAGAGGCAGATGCTGACAGATTGATAGTAACAACAGCAATTGACATAGGAGATTCAGGACAGGAATCAGTTCTTGTGGGGGAAAACACTGATCTTCTTGTCCTCTAAATTGCTCTTGTCAAACCTCGGACTGATATCAAAATGATTATCCCTGCAAATAAAGCATATCCAGATAAAATATTCAGCAGTAAGATAATTCAAAGTGAAATGGGCGACATGACTGGCAGTTTTCTCTTCCTGCATGCAATAACTGGTTGTGATACAACCTCTGCTGTGTATCGCAAGGAGAAAAGGGTTCCTCATAAAAAATTACAACAAGATCCTGCACTACGTCACAAGATGCACATTTTCAATGACCCCCAGGCCTCTGCAGATGCTATGACAAAGCTGCTGCTGGAGAAGCATTTCTGTTAGTCACATATAGAGGAAAGCCGGATGGTAGTTTAGATAAACAGAGGTACTTTACATACTTAAGGACAAAAACTGTACATAGCCTGTACATGCCAAATATGATCTAGCTACACTTCCCCCAACATCAGCAGCAGCACTCCGACATTCTTATCGTACATTCCACCAAGTGCAACAGTGGCAAGGGATTACTCTAGACCCCACTGACTGGGGTTGGAAGTTAGAAAATGACCGATTGAGACCAGTTACATCTCTTAACACTCAAAGAGCGGGTGGTGGAGTATATTTGACTGTGCCGCCCAGCGGGGGATTTTACAGTAAACGAGCTTGTTTCCGTGCTCGTTCTCATGCATAAACAAGAGTCCGAGCATAATACAAGTATGTATCCCTGAAAGGGCGTTAATTCAGCTTTCCAATGACACCAGAACCATCCTTCTACGATCACTAGTTGTCTTGCAACGATCGTGCAACCGAAGGGCAAAATCGGTAAAATACGGTCATTTCCTTACATTATTATGTGTGAAACGAGTGAGAGAGGGTGGAGTAGGGTGCAGTACAACTCAGCAGCTCCACGGCCACCGTGGCGAGCGGTCATGAGGTAACCTACGCTCCTCCCACCGCTCCGCTCTCTCTCAGAGCACATTACGTTCTCAAAATTGCATGCTACAATAGCCGGGCCCCGCCACATAGTCCTTGGTTCTCTTGCTCGGCTTTAGCCGGGCGCCGCCAGTTAAGGGTTAAAGAGCCAGTACCACCTTCCCTACTTCATCTTATAACATGTAATTGTAGAGCAGGTTGTGAACTGAACTGCTAGTGCCGGAGAAGTGGACTCCCCTGTACACATATGTATGGGTATTGTGCTGGTCATGGGTGCAATATCAATGGTCATTTGATGAAGATGAAGGAGATATAGATGGATATGTAGAAGAACATAGCGAAACTGAAAATGAAGACGATGCTCAACCGTTACAGAAAAAGAAAAGGAAATAATTTAAGAGAAATAAAGAATTATTCATATTTGTATTGTTGTAATTTATGCATAATTCTTTGTGTGTAAAAAGAGTGTTTCATCAAGTTGAAGTTATTTTTGTATGTATAGTGTATATGTGTTTTGTATGTATAGTGTATATGTGTTTGCCTAATAAGTTGAAACTAATCTAGATAAATGTGTATTCATTGTTTTCACACAACGAGGTTTAGTTGTATTGCAAGTAGTGATTGGTTATATGTTCAGTTCACTATACCATTCTTAAGGTAATTGTGGTTATTAAAGATGGACATTATTTTCAACTGACTATCATGTTATAAACATGTGATCTATGAATGTCTTTACAAGCAAAATGTATATGATATACAGTATAGTCGGAAACTAGCTAAATGCTTATGGCATCTATTGAAGTACATATATTCAAACAAAGATAACTCGGCACTTGTTTGTTCTAGAAAGGTCGTGTTGGTGTCATTTGAAAGACAATAACATTTTAAAGATGAATTATTTAGGTCAAAACTTTGATATACAAATTGCTTTTCCCACAGCAGGAATGGGAATCAAGTGCTAGTAAAATACTTGTTTTTAAATAAAGGCCCATAATTTCACACTGATGCATTCAGTACTGAAGACATTTATGTAAATAGCTTCTCCAACTACCACATAATACAAAATGATATATATTTCATTCACCAATTTTTTTGTTTACCTTTTAGAAGCAAAACATTAAAAACATTTACAAATCCAAAATGGCCGCCATGTTGTGGCCATAACTCGAAAACCTGTCACAGGATTTGTTTGGACTTTTTGGATGAAGATAACACAGATCACCTCTACATATTCCCAAAGTATCAGTTTGTCAATCAAAATTCTGAAGTTAAGCCCTAATTGTACTGTACTGTAGGTGAATTTAATAAGGGGAGGAGGACTCCTAGCCTCATGCCCCCAGAAAGAAAAGTATCGCAGTAAAAACAAAAGACAGACAGAAACGGCTAAGGTTGAGTAGAGGATGCCAAACCTCACTCTGGATAGGACCAGCCCTCACTTAACAATAGTGAGGTAAATATTTTACTTCTCCTGGCCTTGTAGGTAAACTTGAACCCTGTTCTTCAGATATCGTGGGTTCGAAGGAGAGACCACCCTGATCACCTACTCCAACGATCAGAGGTTCCAACTCTCCTACACCAATAACACTTCATTATCTATATTATTTCATTATTGTCCATATTATTATACTTTATTATCTTTATTATTATCTTCATTAGCTGTAGTTTTTATTATCTGTATTATTATCTCAATTTAGTTTAGTCTTTATTATTGTACTTTATCTTTATTATTATCTTCATTATCTTTAGTCTTTATTATTGTACTTTATCTTTAGTATTATCTTGATTATCTCTAGTCTTCACTATTGTACTTTATTATCTGTATTATTATCTCAATTTAGTTTAGTCTTTATTATTGTACTTTATCATATGTATTATTATCATTATTGTCGTTTGTTTATATTTGTGTACTTTATCTTTATTATTATCTATATTTTTGTACTTTATTATCTTTCTTATTATCTTACTGTATAGCTAACCTCGAACCCTGGTCTTAGGTATCGTGGGTGAGACGCAGAGACCACCACCTCATCACCGTAGGGGCCACCACCTACTCCAACGATCAGAGGTTCAGGGTCACCTACTCGGAACAAGCACAGGTACGCTATTCTCTGGCTGACCCTTCCCAAATGGTAGAACTGGTTTAAAAAAAGGCTAGAGCATATGGGCTGTAGATATCCACATCTATTCCCTGGTTGACCCTTCCCAAATGGTAGAAATGGTAGAAAAAAAGGCTAGAGCAATTGGGCTGTAGATATCCATACCTATTCCCTGGCTGACCCTTCCCAAATGGTAGAAATGGTAGAAAAAAAAGGCTAGAGCAAATGGGCTGTAGATATCCACACCTATTCCCTGGCTGAGCCTTCCCAAATGGTAGAAGTGTCAGCTCTATTACTCTAGTCGTTTATGTGAGTTATAAAGGTTAATGTTGAATAATTTTGGCCTACATACTGAACAAATATCAATAAGCCAAAACTCTTGAACATTAACCTTTATAACTCACAAACGACTAGAATATTCGAGCTAATAATTTTACCGTTTGGGAAAGGTCATCCAGGGAAAAGGTGTGATTATTACAGCCCATTTGCATTATTTTACATTATGGTTCAACCGTTGAAACTACCACACCAGATTAAGTGTGATATAATCTGGTGTGACAGTGTGAAAGGTTCGTTCATATTGTAAAGTTATTCCAGGTTGTTTTTCTCTGATGTAATTGATCGAACAAATTTGCGTCGGAATATGTCTGGTTCCGGGGTTGGTGTGACTCGACCCTTAACCCCTTCTGTACCGATGACGTCCTTTATTTATTCAATTCCAGCTACATTTAGATGATTATATGACGCTTAGGAAGGTTATATGATAGCTAAAAGGATGAATTGAGATATTTTGGTGCCATTTAATTGGTAGACGTCCTTCATAAGCTGAATACAATCGATTACTAGTTGCCAGAATATAATAAAAAGGACGTCACCGGTACGAAAGGGGTTAATGACAGTAAGAAGCAAGGCACGCATGATATTATAATATTAGGGGATAGTAATTTGTGTTGCTACTTCACTGACATCATTAAATTGAGGTTATTGGTGAACTGTTTACTCTGACTGTATATCATTGTTTCGTGGTATACAGTACAGCACAAAGGCGTACAAAGGAAAACAAGCAGCAACATATATATTGATCCGTGCGAGGATGTTTGTATCTAACCTAACCTACTTTGTGGAAGAAAAAATGAGAGGATATTAATTTGTAAAAGCAGTTAATTGGGGTTAATTAAGATATGTATAAAGTTGATTCTTGAACGATAGAACAGTATAACATTCGATAACCTTTCAGGAATGGACGTTGCACGTAAGGTACGCCCAACTGCACGACGCTGGTGTGTACGAGTGTCAGCTGTCTGCACACCCACCCATGGGCGTACTGACCACACTCAATGTTATAGGTTAGTAATACGTATCTAACTCACCACTTGCGAGGCTATAAGGAAGTTGGAGCCGTAAACATTCCTTGTAGAACATGACGCGTTTTGACAGTTTATTCTGGCTATCAGTAGACAACTCTATACAGATTAGGAAGGAGATGTGGGAATTAATAGGGTAAAGACTGTCTCAATTGATCCTCTGACATCCAATATATCCTTCCTAATCTGAATAATATCGTCTAATAATAGTAAGAATAAGGGGTTACACATATATGCAATACTAATGTAGGTTGTAAAGTCAGGAAAGTATGTTCAATTTGCTTTTCTGTATGTGTGTGATAACCCGGGTTCGAATCCTGGTGAATCACATATATGCTTTCATTAATTTCATTGGAGGTGTTTGGTGTTGTGGTGAAATAAATAACAAATATAGTTTATATATGCGATACATCCACATTTTATCTCGTCTATCTATATATATATTGCCTGACGCCGTGATCCCCGAAGGGGTGTACACGAACGAACCGCCCCCATGCACCTCTGTCCCCAGTCAGTCGACGCCCCTCCTCCCAACCAGCACC
The DNA here is from genome assembly GCA_032716605.1 of Paralithodes platypus. Lineage (NCBI taxonomy): Eukaryota > Metazoa > Arthropoda > Malacostraca > Decapoda > Lithodidae > Paralithodes > Paralithodes platypus. Next base: position 33,052,896 of record CM064570.1, on the reverse strand, counting down.
GCCTTCATTCATATACTTCCTCACTCCATCCTTCCACCTCTCCCTCGGTGCACCTCTCCCTCTCTGGCCTTCCACCTCGCTCTCGTACACTCTCTTAGTCTCGTAATTGTTACCTCGTAATTCTCCTAAATATCAATATAAACAAACTCAAACTTCCTTCTTGCCTAAAACTCGCGAGTGTTCAATTATCTATCCGTAATCACACACAATATTAATGTTGCGTTGTAGGTCATAATGTTGCACTAAATTAATCACTATCATACTTACAATGTTAAGGGGAGATGGATCGTTTTTCTGGATCCCTTTCTCTCTCGTGTTTAGCCCCATTAGTTTTGAAATTTTAGGATGTTTGGCCTATTAGTTTGGCAATTTTAACACCTTTAGCTCCATTTCGTTGTCAATTATAAGACCTATCTTGTCATTTAGGGGTATTTTTTTCCTGGCGAGCGATAGCGAGCCTGTACGCATAAGAGGAAGCGGCCTTCGGCCGGGTAAATTTTTCTACTGAAAAAACGTACACATTTATCTTGGGGGAGGGGGGGGGGGGGTCTAAGCGGTGCTTTTCTAAGTTTGAGGAAGGTCTAGCGAGGAAACGTCATAATATTGTACTACATCAATCACTATCATGCTTGCAATGTTGAAGGTCAGATTTAATAAAACACAACTCTCTGATCATTATAGGTCATCGTTCACGCCAGCATTATCGACGGTATTAAACACATTCACGCTCTCAATGTTATAGATCATAGTGACTCCTTTTCACACGAGTACTAAACGTCACTCTCACAATGTAATAATCTCTCTCTCTCTCTCTCTCTCTCTCAGTTGTTTACTATGTTTATTTTCACATATTATTGTCGTGCACGTAATCTCTCTCTCTCTCTCTCTCTCTCTTAGTTGTTTACTATGTTTATTTTCACATATTATTGTCGTGCACGTAATCTTAATAATACAAAGTAAACCAAAAAAGTAAAAGAAGGTAAAGAATCTCAATACCTAGTTTAGAATCTAATTAGAATCTAAAACTTGAAACATTTATGGATGAAAGTTATGCAGATTCTACACTGTATCACGTATCATATATGAAGATACATTAATTAACAGATACATTACACAAAGGAAATTAAATCGCTCCGTGAGGTGTTGAAAAACAAAAATCCAATATTTTGTAATAAGACATTTGTCTTCCCACGAATCGACCAATAACTCCTGACATATCTCTATGAACAAACAAACAAAATTACATATATTTTGTTTTCTTTGTATTCTGTAATACATTAATCTTACTCCTTTCCCTCCCAACAGAAGCCGTAGCCAAAATATCGGGTGGGCCAGAGCGGTACGTCCAGATCGGGAGTGTAGTGAGACTGACCTGTACCATCACCGACTACACCGAACCACCGACCTATGTGTTCTGGTACCACGCTGATAGGATGGTTAACTATGACACTAATAGTAGGGTACGTGTGTGTGTGTCAGTGTGTGTGTGTGCGTTTGTATGTGTGTTCTGGTACCATGCTGATAGAATGGTTAGCTACTATACTAATAGTAGGGTACGTGTGTGTGTGTGTGTGTGTGGTGAAATCTGTTCGTGAGAGGGTAGTGGGAGAGGGGGCCAGGAGGCTTGGAAACGAGCGAGTCTGATCATTCAATCCAAATCTACATCAACATATCAAATCACAATAGGCAGCAGGAGACCAAATTTTGTTATAAAGAAATTTCAGTAGCCCAATGAAATATACATCCATCTCTCTGCCAGTCAAACAATCTTGAAAGTGTGGGAGAATGTGGAACGGCGTGATATTAACCCCTACTGTACCTCGACGTCATTGTCATCATATTCTTGCAACTATTGAGCGATTTTATTAAACAAATTATATATTATTATAGCAAAACTAACACTTAAAACTATCTGAACCAACCCCTTTAACTACTACAGATCCTTCCTAAGCTGTAAAATATCGTATAAATATAGCTATACTAAAATATAACACGTCGCTGGTACTGTATGGGTTAAATAAAGGTTTAGAAGAACAAAACTGTGTGAGGGAGAAGAATATTATAAATGCAACCGTATGTTTTTTTTTTTTTTTTTTAACCCGTACAGCCCCAGCGACGCATCTGACGTGTCGGCGATGTATGTAACGCACAGCCCCAGCGACGCGTCTGACGAGTCACCCTAATTGCTCCGACCGTAACCTCAGGTGTAGCCACTCGAGAGGGCTCAGATTTGTATGGGAACTGTGTACGTATCCCACGCAACCGTGCCGATGGTTGAAAACTCTCAAAGTCCACGTGTGTGCGCGTGAGCGCGCAATAACCTGGTTTTTGGGGGTAATTGCCTTAAATTTTTTACTCTTGTAAAATACGTTTTCGGGGCTCTGTAGGACCATTCTTTAAGCTTTTTGAGCGGTTTTTCGTGGTTTTTCCTTCATTCCTAACCCATTCGCTATTGTTTCTGAAATAAAACCATTTATTGAAAACCGGCCGGGTTCTGGTGAACAAACATTACAAAACTACGGGTTAAGAGACAATGAACGGAGGAAGGAAAAACACAGATAAAACAAAAAGGTCCATGTGCCTAAAGGCATCCTCCATTCATAAAATGTTTGTAACAACTGGATTTAAATGTTTGTAGATTGTAAGTTTGTGGAAAGCAACTCGAGGGAAGTAAATTCCAAAGAGTAGTAGTTCTAGGGATAAATTAATTTTGATAAGCAGAAGTTCTGCATTGTGGAGGAGAAAGTGTAAATTCATTATATATCATTATTGGGAGAGAGAGAGAGAGAGAGAGAGAGAGAGAGAGAGAGAGAGAGAGAGAGAGAGAGAGAGAGAGAGAGAGAGAGAGTATAAAGGAGTACAAAGGAAATCAAGCAACAACACGTCTAGTGACCCCTGTAGGCTGCTTGTCCTCCAAAACACTGAGGATAGAGTGTCCAAACAGTGGTTTAGAGTGGGTAAGGGAACATTGGAAAGGGAAATACTGCCCTGAAACTGATGTCCGTGGAAGGATTAGAAAGTTAGTAGGGGACAGATGGGTTAGTAACTGAGGGGGGAATAAAATAAAGTTATTAATTTATAAACGCAGTCAGTCGCGGATATTTGTCTAGGCGAAGTTTAAAAGAATCAACTTTGCTGCAGTCAATAACGTCTCGGGGGAGCCCATTCCACAAGTTGACAACTAGATTGAAGAAGAAATTCTTAGATTCGTGTGAGTTAAAAGATTAACCAATAATTTTGCAACCGTTTCCCTGCATGTAATTAGATTGGTCGATAGTGAAGTAGCCTACGTACTACAGTTCATATTGTCGATGCCTTTGATGATTTTGAACACTTGAATTAAGTCGCCTCTTAATCTGCGCTGAGTTGAAGGAAATATATTTAATTCTCTAAGACGATCCTCGTATGGTTTGTTCTTCAGGCTAGGTATAATTTTGCTAACTCTACGTTGAACTCGTTCTAGCTTGTCTATATCTTTTTGGTAATAAGTGCACCAGGATTGAACGCAGTATTCAATAAGAGGGCGGACTAAGGAATTGTAAAGAGTTAGGATAACTTCTTTGCATTTAAGCTCAAATGACCTGCCTATAAAGTCAATTATTTTGTGTCTTCTTAACGAATTCTGAACATTGTTGACTCGGTTTTAGCTTACTCGATATTGTTACTCCCAGATCGGTTTCTCTGTCTACAGTCTTAAGCTGAGCGCCATTCATCGAATAGTTTGCTTTCTCATTTCCGTATCCAATATGTAGTACTTTACATTTATCCGCATTGAAACTCATTTCCCAAATATGGGCCCAACATGACAACTTATCTAGATTGTGTTGCATATCGTCAACTTGTTCTTTTGAGACTACGCTATTTGCAATTTTTATATCGTCAGCAAACTTTGAGATTGTGCAGGTGAGACCCTCATGATCCCCATCTATGTCGTTGATGTAAATTATAAAGAAAATTGGTCCTAGTACCGATACCTGTGGTGCCCCGCTACTTACATTGGTCCATTTAGATGGCTTACCATTATGACTAATCTTTGCTTTCTGTCGCGGAGCCAATTTTCTATCAATTTCAACACAACGTCTTGTATTCCATGCGCCTTTAGTTTTAGCAGTATACGTTTGTGAGGAACTTTGTCAAAGGCCTTTTGAAAATCAAGGTATATAATATCTACAGCTTTACTCTCATCATAGAGGTTGAGGATATCATGAAAGAAGTCTAAGAGGTTTGTTAAGCAGGAATGTTTGCTACGAAAGCCGTGTTGAGTATTTTTAACCCTTAAAAAGCGGCTCACCACATAAGTCGAGTTAAATAAAGCTGGACTATGTGGCGGCGCTCGACATAACTCGAGTGGCAATTTCAGCACGTAATGTTGCTGAGAGAGAGAGACAAGTGGTGGCAGGAGAGTAGCGAGTGTATGACTGCTCCAGACCACCGCGGCGAACCTACTGACACGAATCTCACCTCCCTCCTACCTCTCTCACTCGCTATATACGGAATTGTATCGGGAAAGTGGCTAATTACATGCTTTTTGCACTCGCGTTGCACGGTTATTGCAAGAAAACTAGCCATCATAAAAGGATCGTTATGGTGTCATTCGAAAGCTCTGTTTATGCCCTTTCAGGGATAGATACTTGTTTTACGTTCTGGGTCTTATTTAGGCATGAAAATGATCACGTAAACAGCCCTATTTTGGCTAAAAACACCCCGCTGGGCGGTACATATAAATAAACCGCATAGGCCGCTCGTAAAGGGTTAAGTATGTTATTTTTCTCTAAATGATTTACGAGTCTGTCTCTTATGAGCGCTCTAGCATTTTACATACAACTGAGGTTAAGCTAATTGGACGGTAGTTACTGGGTAGGGATTTGCTGCCATTTTTTAAAATCGGTGTTACATTAGCTAGCTTCCACTGATCAGGCATAGTTCCAGACTGCAAGGATTTATTGAATAGCAATGTCAGTGGTTTGGAGAGCTCATCCTTAGCTTCCTTTAGAACTCTAGGCGAGATTGTATCAGGTCCAGGCGTTTTATTTACCTTGAGTTAATCTAAACATTTCAATACTTCTCTCTCTGTAACGGTGATATTGCTTAGAACATCAGAATTGTCTATCTGCATCGGCGATGCTGTAAGGATATCAATGAGGTCTTCTGTTGTAAAAACTGATGCAAAGAAAGTATTGAGGGCATTACTCATTTGTACTTCGTCTTTGGTATATTCTCCATTTTCAAGACTAATGGTCCAACAGTTGAAGTAACTACTCTCTTCTTTCTGATATAACTATATAATTCTTTTGGGTTTGTTTTACTTTGATTCACAACATGTAACTCCAGGGTCTTTTTACTTTGCTTAATTAACTGTTTGGCTTTGCGTCATTGTTCTACAAATTTCACCCGTTCTTCGTCATTTTGTGAGGATTTTAATCTATCATTAGCAAACTTTTTAGCAAGCAGACAGTTTGAAATATCTTTATTCCACCATTTGGGCTTATCTTTATTGTCTGTACGCCGTATTTTCGATGGTAAGCAGTCTTGCACTGCTTTTAGGTAAGTGTTTGCAAATGATTCCCAAGATGTATTTACCATATGTCGTTATTGTTAATTAGAAAGCTCCAGTCAGTTTCTTTAAACATTGCTCTAAGTTTACGAAAGTTTGCTTGCTTGAAATTAGGGACTTTCTCAATGCTTCTATTTGGTTCGTTACTAGTAAACTTTAAACTGAAAGTTATTGTACGAATGGTCGCTGTTACTGAATTCATCACCGACATTCAAAGTCTCTATCAATTCTTCTTTTGCTGAAAGTACAAGGTCAAGGACATTATTTCCACGGGTTGGAGATCTAACCCATTGATATAGCGAACTCTCTTGCAGGTTTGCATACAGGTCTTGTGCAGAGTGTGAAGTAATACTATCTCCCCACTTGGTCACAGGTAACTTGAAGTCGCCAAAAATTACGGTATCTTGCGAGTTACTTAATTCTGCAATTTGCTCATAAATTTCTCGGTCAGTTTGCACTGATTGAGCTGGAGGTCTGTGTATTAGTGCAAGTATTATGTTTGTACCTTTATTATTCTTTATTAGCACAAAGGATGTGTCAACGTTCACAATTTGAGGTTTTGACATGAGGGTCGGGTCAAGACTTTTTTTTATAAAAAATAAAAATCAACCTCCACTTCTCTTAATTCGGCTTTTCTCGAACATTACATAACCGGGAAATGAATACTCTGCTAAAAAGTCTCTGTCTTCTGTATTGAGCCAAGATTCTGTTATGCCAATAACATCGTAATTTTCTGTAAACACTAGAGAGAGAGAGAGAGAGAGAGAGAGAGAGAGAGAGAGAGAGAGAGATTGGTTTACTTTGAGTGTTCACATTATGCAAAACATCTGGCACTCTAGACTGAATGAGTCATGCATATTGTGGATGTAGCTCATGAACTACAATAACTGATCGTAGACAACCTGATGCCCTAGTGCGGGAGTGTGATGGGGTACAACCTAGCTTGATAGGTATTTAGTTTTCTTTGCCGGCTTTTGCTTTATTTAGTACGGAGAACAATACAAGTTATCACTGATCGTGGATTCGTGGCTATTATCTTAATGAACTTATATTATCATGACTAGATTATTGTCTATCGTGATATTATGTTTATGTCTCAAATGAACATTTAGTTATCCAGGAATATTAACTGACAATAGTTTTTCCTGTATCGTCAATTAAAGTAATAATTGTCATTAACTTTTTTTATTTCAAACTAGTGATGAATTCCTCGCGCAATCCTCTACTTTGTTCTGAATATATATACAGTATCATAGAGTACAGTAGATCTGGACTAGACACGAAAATGGAACTTTGCAGTAAGGGACCCAAAATCAGAGAACGAACCCCCAAGCTCAAACCTCGAAACATCGAAAATGTGATATTTTCGAGGTTTCGAGGTTCGAACTTGGGGGTTCGTTCTCGGATTTTGGGTCCCTTACTGCAAAGTTCCATTTTCGTGTCCAGTCCAGATCTACTGTAGTCTATGACAGTATATATATATATATATTTATATATGTGGCAGAGTGGTCTTGCCACTGGACTGGTAATCAAATGGACCCGGATTCGAATCCCAATATGTCAATGGGAAGATATTATTGGGATGGAATTGGTGCTGTACCTAGTTTCCGTGCATTACCACAGCACACCGAAATGCCAAAACAAAAATATCCTCAGGAGGGCAATGCCTAGTGAGTTAATTGCTCAATAGGTGGCGTTCTGAGAGTGAGGGTCCGAGCCTGGGGAGTGAGACTGTGAAGCGCAGAGGCGAAGCAGCTTCAGACATGGAGTTCGAGCCGTGAAAAGGTGCTTCGCATATCACTCCCTAGACTGGAAAAAGACCTCACCGTGTTCAGCGGTTGAGTGTAAAGGATATCAGCCTATGCCCGAGAGGGAGTAGTTGGAATATAGAAGAAAAAAAAAATATATATATATATATATATATACTGTATGTATAATATATATATATATATATATATATATATATATATATATATATATATATATATATATACTATAAATTAACTGGTAGTATAGTAACGCGCTCGCGCGCACACACACACGTTGCATTAACTTTGGTGGGAATACATGACAAAGGTTGAACCCTCTTCAACTACTTATTAATTATGAAAGACTGGGAGCGAAACCTTTCAATATTTAAAGGGGGATGGGTCGTTTTTCCAGACCCCCTTCTTCCTCATGTTAAGCTCCATTAGTGGTCAGGTATTAAGACGTTTGACCCATTAGTTTGGCGTTATTAAAACCATACGCCCCATTTCTTGGTCAATATTCAGACTTTTCATGGCATTATCTGTCGATTGTATTCCTGGCGAGCGATAGCAAGCCTGGTATATAATTTGAACCAGTTGGAAAATGTTTCTATCGAAAAATGTACAAATGTATCTTCAAGGACGTTCTTGGCGGGATTTTTTTGTCAACCTTGATGGAGGTCTAGGGAGGAAATTGAAAAACAAATATAATAAAGATAAATAAAATAGCAAATAAATACGGCCATTCCCCCTTAACCTTTACCGAAGCTACTCATTTTGTAAAAGGTCAAACAATCATTATCTTCTTTCCTGTACGAGAGAGAGAGAGAGAGAGAGAGAGAGAGAGAGAGAGAGAGAGAGAGAGAGAGAGAGAGCGAGTTACACATTTTTAGTTAAGTTTAACGTATTAGAATATATTGGGTATGTACAGTATATGTTATTCATCCCCTTTATAATGTATTAGGAGTGGATGTATGTGTTAGAATATAATATGTATGTGATCCTTCATGCACTATATATTGTATGTGTTAGTGTGTATGTATGTGTGTATGTGTGCTTCCATGCCCTATATATTGTATGTGTTAATGTGTATGTATGTGTGCTTCCATGCCCTATATATTGTATGTGTTAGTGTGTATGTATGTGTGTATGTGTGCTTCCATGCCCTATATATTGTATGTGTTAGTGTGTATGTATGTGTGTATGTGTGCTTCCATGCCCTATATATTGTATTATACCAGGATGTATGTGTTAGTGTGTATGTATGTGTGTATGTATGTGTGTGTGTGTGTGTGTGCCTCCATGCCCTTTATAATGTATTAGACCAGGATGTATGTGTTAGTGTGTGTTTATGTGTGTGTGTATGTGTGCTACCATGTCCTATATAATGTATTAGGAGTGGATTTATGTATCAGATGAACTGCATGTGTGCTTCAATGCCCTATCTAACCCCACTAACCCCCTTCTCCCTCATGTTTAACCCCAGATCACCGTAGTGAACAGAGAGGGAGAGAGTGACCTACAGATCAGCCAGGTTACCAAGGCAGACAGTGGAAACTATACCTGTCAACCCGCTAACTCTAGACCGGCAAACGTCTCCCTACATATTATTACTGGTAAGTCTCCCTTCTCCCTCATGTTTAGCCTCATTATATACCTGTCAACCCGCTAACTCTAGACCGGCAGACGTCTCCCTACACATTATTACTGGTAAGTCTCCTTCTCCCTCATGTTTAGCCTCATTATATACCTGTCAACCCGCTAACTCTAGACCGGCAGACGTCTCCCTACACATTATTACTGGTAAGCAGAAACACACCCCTTCTCCCTCATGTTTAGCCCCATTGTTTTGAGATTTTAAGACAGAGAGAACTATACCTACCAACCCGCTAACTCTAGGCCAGGAAACGTATCTCTACATATTGTTACCGGTAAGTGAAAGTTTTTTTTTGTTCTGGACCCTCTTCTCCCTCAGGCTTAGCCCCATTAACGTTAACCCTTTCAAGCTCAATACGTGTTTCTTTTCTGTTTCTGGCTACTTTTAGATGATTTTATTCAGATTAGTAACGGTATATGGAAGTCGAAGGGTTGATTGAGATAGTATTTACCCTTTTAATACCCACAGATACTTCCTAAGATGCATAAAATCGTGTAATGATAGTCAAAATAAACTGCTAAAACGCATCAGAGCTTCAGAGGGTTAACATTTTAAGATTTTCGAACCAGGAGTTTGGCCATTTTATTATCTTTCGACCCATTTCTTTGTCAAATTTGATAACTTATGTGCCATCTAGGTGTCAATATTTGTTCTTGGCGAACGATAGTGACCCTGCCATTTAGGAGGAACTGGCTTCAGCCGCAATATTTTTCTACCAAAGAATGGACAAATATATCTTGGAAGGGGGTTTTGGGGGGTAGTGGGGGTTGCTGGAAGGGGGTTTGGGGGGGTAGTGGGGGTTGCTATGAGGTTTTGGGGGGTAGTGGGGGTTTTGGGGGGTAGTGGGGGTTGCTATGAGGTTGATGGGTGAATAAGGAACAAACCAAAACAAAAATAAAGAAATAAGTAAATAGATCAAAACCAATAAAGAGATACATAAATAAAAAATAAAAAATATAATATGAAGACACATAACGCATACATATCCCCCTCAAGGTATTTTTGCTTCCCCTTCGTTCGCTAAGCATACAGTACAATTTAATTTTACTAGGGCGTCTAACATTTCCATACACAGCAATGCCGGTATACTAGGGATATAACAGTTCATAATTATATTTATTATTTATATGTGTATGTTCTACATGTATGACAGTTCATATATTTATATGTATATATTTATATGTGTGTTCAACATGTATAACAGTTCATATATTTATATGTGTCTGTTCAACATGTATAACAGTTCATATATTTATATGTGTCTGTTCAACATGTATAACAGTTCATATATTTATATGTGTATGTTCAACATGTATAACAGTTCATAATTATATTTATATGTGTCTGTTCAACATGTATAACAGTTCATATATATATATATATATATATATATATGTGTCTGTTCAACATGTATAACAGTTCATATATATATATATATGTGTCTGTTCAACATGTATAACAGTTCATATATTTATATGTGTCTGTTCAACATGTATAACAGTTCATATATTTATATGTGTCTGTTCAACATGTATAACAGTTCATATATATATATATATATATATATATATATATATATATATATATGTGCATGTTCAACATGTATAACAGTTCATATATTTATGTATTAGACAGGAATGCAAAGGATTATACATTAAGGGGTGATGGGTGCATATACTTGCTCATTCATGGATCTTATAACTAGTGTTTTAGTTTCCTCCCTGGACCTCAATCCAGCGTAATATACCCCCCCCCCCCCAGACCATCTTTCAAGATAAATGTGTACATTTTTTCAATACCAAAAATTTCCCGGCCGAAGGCCGGTTTCTCCTAAATTACAGGCTCGCTATCGCTCGCCAGGAAGAAATCGACACCTAAATGACACAAAGTCTTAATATTGACAACAAAAATGGGGCGAAAGGTCTTAAAATCGCCAAACTAATGGACCGAACATCTTATAATCTGAAAACTAATGGGGATAAACATGAGGAAGAAGGGGGACCAGGAAATCGACTATCTCCCCTTAATAACACATAATTTATATTGGTAAACAGATTGTTAAGGTCACAATTGCTTACTGACAGAACAAGGCTACGACATTTATATACTATGGTACAGTTGGCTACATAAGTTCTGATCCTCTCCTTGATTTTATGTATGAAAGTCAATGTAGTATGGATGAATTACGATGGTTTCTTTTAATTACCAGTTAGTGGGTTTATGGATTACCGAAAAATTTACAAATTTATCTTGAAAGGGGGTTTAGTTTTTTTTTCTCCCAAGCTTGATGGAGGTCTGCCCAGGAAACTAAAAAATAAATAAATTAATCGACCAAAACTCCAGCCACTAGCCCCATAACGAATCAAACGATGTGTATGTCTATCAATTTGCTACAGTTGAATACATATTATTAATAACCAAACCACCACCACAATGCCTATGTAAAACCAGTCTAAGCACATTGGGGTTTGCAATTGATGATTAATGTTAAGAAAGTGGTGTTACTCATGTCTATAGGTTCAGAAACTTGTATAGCGAGGCCGGTCCTTAATGATCTTGGCCCCATTCATTGTCCTTAATGATCTTGGCCCCATTCATTGTCCTTAATGATCTTGGCCCCATTCATTGTCCTTAATGATCTTGGCCCCATTCATTGTCCTTAATGATCTTGGCCCCATTCATTGTCCTTAATGATCTTGGCCCCATTCATTGTTCTTAATGATCTTGGCCCCATTCATTGTCCTTAATGATCTTGGCCCCATTCATTGTTCTTAATGATCTTGGCCCCATTCATTGTTCTTAATGATCTTGGCCCCATTCATTGTTCTTAATGATCTTGGCCCCATTCATTGTCCTTAATGATCTTGGCCCCATTCATTGTTCTTAATGATCTTGGCCCCATTCATTGTCCTTAATGATCTTGGCCCCATTCATTGTTCTTAATGATCTTGGCCCCATTCATTGTCCTTAATGATCTTGGCCCCATTCATTGTCCTTAATGATCTTGGCCCCATTCATTGTCCTTAATGATCTTGGCCCCATTCATTGTCCTTAATGATCTTGGCCCCATTCATTGTCCTTAATGATCTTGGCCCCATTCATTGTTCTTAATGATCTTGGCCCCATTCATTGTCCTTAATGATCTTGGCCCCATTCATTGTTCTTAATGATCTTGGCCCCATTCATTGTTCTTAATGATCTTGGCCCCATTCATTGTTCTTAATGATCTTGGCCCCATTCATTGTCCTTAATGATCTTGGCCCCATTCATTGTTCTTAATGATCTTGGCCCCATTCATTGTTCTTAATGATCTTGGCCCCATTCATTGTTCTTAATGATCTTGGCCCCATTCATTGTTCTTAATGATCTTGGCCCCATTCATTGTTCTTAATGATCTTGGCCCCATTCATTGTTCTTAATGATCTTGGCCCCATTCATTGTTCTTAATGATCTTGGCCCCATTCATTGTCTTAATGATCTTGGCCCCATTCATTGTTCTTAATGATCTTGGCCCCATTCATTGTTCTTAATGATCTTGGCCCCATTCATTGTTCTTAATGATCTTGGCCCCATTCATTGTTCTTAATGATCTTGGCCCCATTCATTGTCCTTAATGATCTTGGCCCCATTCATTGTTCTTAATGATCTTGGCCCCATTCATTGTTCTTAATGATCTTGGCCCCATTCATTGTTCTTAATGATCTTGGCCCCATTCATTGTTCTTAATGATCTTGGCCCCATTCATTGTTCTTTCCTCTCACTAAAACATTATGCTTTCCATAATGCAGGTGGGTCTGAGTACATGATTAGATTGATATCTAAAATTCGAAAATGGATATTAATCGTGATCGTGTAGTCAACCTTTAACTGTGTTGGTGGTGTAATGGTTTAGGTGCTTATGTTCTGGGTTTGATGTCCCGAGTTGGAATCCCGGGAGGACCATATGATTTAATTAGTTTATTCAAGTACAATGGGGTTTGTAATTGATGATTAATGTTAAGAAAGCGGTGTTACTTATATAATGTACATATTAATAATACATATTATTAATAAACAAACCAACCCTACAATGCCTATGCAAAGCCAGCCTAATGTATAATGTTCCACTCTCTTCTGTTACAGGTGAGACCCCGGCCGCCATGCAGCATGCGAGCGCTACTGAGGTTCAGTACAGGCTCAGTATAGCTATAGTGTCCACCCTGCTAGCCCTGGTGCTGGTATAGAACATTCAATTATAGTTACTTATACATATATATATATATATCTAAACACACAACATACTTACACACTTAAGGGAGCCTACCTCGCTTTTTTTCTCATTCTCTCCCTCTCTCTTTGGCTTGTATCTATTCGGCCCCATTCAGCCTACTGTTTTAAGACGTTTACCCCCATCCAGGTGTCAATATTTTCCTGGCGAGTGGTAGCTAGCCAGTATATATATATTTTTTTGTTTTGACAGTAAGCTAAATTTGTACATTTTTCGATAGAAAAATGTATACGGCGAAGCCGGATTCCTCCATACAATGCTGGCTCGCTTTCGTTCCCCAGGAACAAATCAACACCTGGATGGGGATAAGCGTCTTAAAACAGTTGGGTGAATGGGGCCGAATGGATACAAGGCAGGGAAAGAGAGAAAATTATAGCAAGATTAAAAAAGCCGGTGACCCCCATAACATTAGTTTTGCCCAGCATGCATTATCTTGGGAACAGGGTTATATATACAATTCAAAGAAGTTGAGTACATTTTTCTTTCACGAATTATCAAGTGCGTCCGTGATCAATCAACATTATAATAATTACGTAGCAGGCACACTAAGATCCCAATAGGTGCATATTCGAGTATGGATATACTTTTAGAGTTCAAAAGTTCAAGACTTCAAGAGAGAGAGAGATAGAGAGAGAGTCCAAGAGAGAGAGCAAGAGAGAGAGAGAGAGAGAGAGAGAGAGAGAGAGAGAGAGAGAGAGAGAGAGAGAGAGAGAGAGAGAGAGAGAGAGAGAGAGACATAAGTTCAGAGCAGGCTGACACTGTCCTTGATTATGTGAATTTATAATGTAAAACTTGCAAAATAAACAAACCAAAACTGGGACGACACAAGACAAATGCAAAAGAACTAATCAAAATCGTTATGTGGAAGTAACACGTAATAAAATATCAAAATATCATAAATATCAGTAATAAAATATCATGCCACGAATTTAGCTTATCAGGGCCATGCATTAGTCTAAACACACTATTTGTATAACATCTATGTCAATCGTTTTTACTACAGCTCAAAAATAATGTTTAATTGTATTGGTTGCGGTGTGTGTGTGTGTGTGTGTAACATCAGAATGAGAGGGAGGAAGGTTGTTTTATATCATTCTACTGTATGTATATATTTATGTTTGATATGTGAGTGCTCTACATTACATGTTGACACAATATATCATTAATGTGATCTGTACAAATCTCATTGATGTAAATACATTGTGAACAAAATAATGTTATAGATGTAAAATGTATGCCAAACTAAGATTAAATATACAGCTTAACTTGTTTGCCTGTGTATTTATAATTCTCCCTAATTCTGACTACAATAAACTAACTAAAATTTATAAATTCAAATATTATACATTGATCAAACCTACACGATGTTGAGGGCGGGTGCCCAACCCCGAAAGGAGTTGAAATAGGGGAGCAATTTCCCCCCCCCCCCCCCCCCCGTCAAAGGCGATGTCCTAGGGCCTTTCCTAACTGATGCTAGTCATGTGGTGATGGGCTGGTCTATCAGAATGAGAGTTGAGCGATCTCTGCCATACCCATAGCTTACTCTGACTGTTCCTTTTACTTATATATTTTCTAGATCTCAAGTGACGGCGTCTTTTCCGTGGATTGACCTCCCTACTGCCAACCTAGAGGTTGGCAGTAGGGAGCCAAAGCATCACATTTTTCCTTTGCCCCTCAACTTTCCCTTCATAATTGCTGTGGGACACAGGGCCTTGGGTGGGGCTTTGGTTTCCTGGGCGTTTCCGCACCCTCCTCAGCTCCCTGCCTTGGAGTGGCTTCGGTCACCCAGACTTTATTAGTGTAAGCAGGGAGAATTTTGTGGGGGTGCTCGTTTATGTCCTTGTCCTTGCTCGGGACCTTGGGGCTGTTCGGCCAGACAGCCTGGGGAACAGCAACAACAAGATGTTGACACTATTTTACTTCTATTTGACTAACTTTAGATGACTGTATCCAATATAGGAAGGATATTATTTCATCCGAGGGTTATAAACTCAACCTCGGAATAGGACTTTGTTAAGTAGAGTGGAACCATATAATGATAGCCATAATAAAGATATAAACATATTGTAGAATACAGGCTTAAGGGGAGGCACTTGCTTTTTCGAGTCCTCCTCCTCTCTCATGTTTAGCCCCACTAGTTTTGAGATTTTAAGACGTTGGTTCTATTAGTTTGGGGATTTTATGACCCTTTACCCCATTTCTTTTTCAATATTAGGACCCTTCGTGTCATTTAGGTGTCGATTGTTTCCTGGCGAGCGATAGCGAGCCTGTAATTTTAGAAGGAAACGGCCTTTGGCCGGGACATTTTTCTACCGAAATATGTACAAATCTATCTTGAAGGGGGGGAGGGGGGGGAGGGGTTTAGGTTTTTTTTCTAAGCGTGATGGAGGTCTAGCGAGGGAACTAAAAAAATATATGAATAAATGAATTAATAGACCAAACAAACAGCCACTGTCCCCTTAAGCAGGAGGTGTAATAACAGAAGTCGGCCAATTACAAAGTCGGTCGTTAGGAATAATCGGCCGACGACAACCTTTTTGCTTGCCTAAGGGGAGCCTACCTCGCTTTTCTCTTTCTCTCCTTCTCTCTTTGGCTTGTATCCATTCGGCCCCATTCAGCCTACTGTTTTAAGACTTTTTTTTTTTTTTTTTTTTTTTTTTTTGTATGTGATTGAGGGAAGCAAAAGGCAGAACTGCCTATAACGAGTGCCTCCCCCATAGTTGAAAGAGTGACAGGGCCAAAATCAAGGGACGTTCGAGCCAAAATGCCTGGACACACGGAGTTTGAAGCAATTTAAGTCATAGGAAGAGGGAAAGACTGATTCTGGGAGAGAGTTCCAGAGCTCAGCTGTTGAGTAGAAGAAAGACTGAGAGTAATGTTTCACTCTCGGGTTGGAGAGTTGCACAGAGTAGGGGTGGGATTGAGTTGCAAGACGGGTACCACGTGCCTTACGTAACGGAGGTGGTATACACCCCCATCCAGGTGTCAATATTTTCCTTGCGAGTGGTAGCAAGCCACCATATATATATTTTTTTGTTTTGACAGCAAGCTAAACTTGTAAACAAATTTATAGAAAAATGTCTCCGGCGAAGCCGGATTTCTCCATACAATGATGGCTCGCTATCGCTCGCCAGGAAGATATTGACACCTCCATGGGGATAAACATCTTAAAACAGTTGGCTGAAATGGGCCAAATGGATACAAGCCAAAGAAAGAGAGAAACGGAGAGAAAGAGAAACAAAACAGGTAACCCCCCCTTAATTTGACTTAACCTAACCTAGCCTAACTAAACCTAACCCAACATAACTTAACTTGACCTAACTTAAGTTAACTTAACGTAACCTAACCTAACCTAGCCCAAATGGAGTGGAGTCGGTTGGTAGGCGTCTTCATAGCGTAAAGGGTACATCACACAGTCAGGAATGCGAGCTAGAATCACTAGGAGTAATGATTCCTGGTGATTCCTGGGAATACACCACGAATGTCTGCAATTCCCCCTGGACTCACAACACCGTAGGAACCACTGGGAGTGTACCTGCGAGTCACTGGGAATCACCTGGATAAAACCAGGAATGAAGTGCGAGTGACCGATTTTTTTTTTTTTTTTTTTTTTTTTTTTACTGTAATATACGAGTCGAGTCGATAGGAGTAATATAGGTATCACTGGGAATTAGATAGGAGTCACTGGGAATCACCGAGCATCACTGGGATTTGTTTGGAATGAGATGCGAGTATGCCAGGCATGGCCACCATTGTGCACAGCCCCTATATAAGGGGCCCCCAAGCTGTGCCAAGCCACATGCACACTCACCACCGATCCACGGACACTATAACTACAGTCCTCTAATATCGTCATTAAGTATTATGACTGTATTCATACATCATTACAGACATTAATATAATACGATAAGTCTGTATTATTATGTACCGTAAGGTCATGATATCAATGCTTACTATACTTTAAGAAACAAATATATTTAAACTATTGTCTAAATAATGGATAGTTAATCATTCCCACCTTCTTCTTTTCATTCGTTACCGAGTTCTGTAATATTTCATACGATTACCTAAAATAGGTAACACTTATAGGTTGTGTTAGTTTGCTTAGGTTAGGTCAGGGGAGTTGCAGAACTTCTAGATTATTAACCGGCGACTACAACGGCCCCTAAACAACCAAGATATGATTCCGCTGGCTCAAAGTTTACCCCGGCGACTACAACGGCCCCTAAACAACCAAGTCATGATTACGCTGGCTCAAAGTTTACCCCGGCGACTACAACGGCCCCTAAACAACCAAGTCATGATTACGCTGGCTCAAAGTTTACCCCGGCGACTACAACGGCCCCTAAACAACCAAGTCATGATTACGCTGGCTCAAAGTTTACCCCGGCGACTACAACGGCCCCTAAACAACCAAGTCATGATTACGCTGGCTCAAAGTTTACCCCGGCGACTACAATGCCCCTCGAAGTAGTAATCCAAATTCCAGTCTCCACCACCAAACGAACTTGATATTTCACAACACATACAAACACGTATCCACCATTCTCGTTATGTTAGGTAAGGGGAGTTGCAGAACATGTAGACTACATTGTAACATTGACCATACATTGTTCACATTATTTCATTACCTGAACTACCGTAATTTCCTTCTCTACACACAATCACTGGGTGAATACAATGTCTTGTGGGAAATTGTACTTACACAAGTTAATACTAGGCCTATTTATAATGTTTGACCATGAAAAGTTAACTACCTGTATAATGTATATTATACTTTCATGTGATAAGTATTACAGGTTTATATGAATAATATATTTATTAAAGGGTACTTCACACAGTCACGAATGTTACCTAGAATCACTAGGAGTAGCTGAAAATTCGGATTCCTGTCCATATTCGCGGTGAAAATTCGATGACTCCAAGTGACTCTAGCGATATCCTAGTGACTCTAGCGATATCCTAGTGATTCCTGTTAGACTCCCAGTGACTCCAAACCACTCACGGCCGATTCGCCCTGTCCGACAAAATGTTCATCGTGTTTAAAGTTCTAGCCACGAATCGGACCATTCCCAGTGACTCCCAGTGATCCCCAGTGACTCCCAATGAGTCCTGGTGATGCTCAGTGTTTTGTATCTGATTCGCGGACAGCTTTTGATTTCAGTTCCAGTTCATACCAGAATCACCAGGACTCACTGGGAGTCACTGGGAAATCACTGGGCATCACTGGGAGTGGTCCGATTCGCGGCGAGAACCTTAAACACGGTGAACATTTTGTCGGACAGGGCCAATCGGCCGGGACTGGTTTGGAGTCACTGGGAGTGTACCAGGAATCACTAGGATATCGCTAGAGTCACTTGGAGTATAGATTTTCACCGCGAATAGGCCCAGGAATCCGAATTTTCAGCTATTCCTATTGGTTCTAGCTTGCATTCTTGACTGTGTGAAGTACCCTTTAGGCTCTTGATTGATTGATTACCGTAGTAAATTGGCAAGCCGCAAGAATAATGTTGCCTATTTTTGTCAGCAGTTCAAATTTGGGATCTTTCTTAGAACCCACCAAGAAAAGAGTCTACCTTCAACCTAAATGCAGACATAAATATAAAACAAATCACCTGCACTGTTAAGCCTGTATCACACAAGAGATTTTATAGTCAACATTCGATGATAACAAAATTCTGGCAATATTTCTGGAATATTTTGCAGTGGTATCGGAAACTAGACTGTTGAATGATGAATTTTGGTAACAGACAAATATGAAGTTAACAGCTGGGAATCTACAATGAAGCAATTTTTGGAGCTGTTTACGAAAGTCGTAACTGGATTTACCATAGAATGGAAGTTTTATATATTTCTTAAGTTTCAGAACCTCGTGAACATAGGTTTTAGTTACATATTTACTAGCTAAAAATTACTTAACGGTCTTCTGGACTAAATCAACTGTATAATTATTTTTAACAAAGAAGTTTTCCAAAGTCTTAAATTCTATATGTAAAAACATGTAGGTGGAACATATGCTATAAACTCAGTTAATTAGAGTCTTGATTGAATTTATTTTATAAATTACGGGTTAAAACTAAACCAAGTAAGTCCAAGCTTCCTGAACGTAGATTTTCGAAATACATTAGTTGTTAATCCAGAACCCGTTGTCATTACATTTACATCCAAAAAAGGTAGGCAGCCCTCTATTTCTATTTCCGAAGTTAACTTTATATTCGTATGCTGTTTATACATATACTTAAAAACATACTCACATGTTCAGCCTTCCTGAAAAATAAAAAGCTATCATCTACATACCGCCTATAGAAAACGGGTTTACAACTTAAGGGGCACTCATCTAGTCATTCAACTTCATGTTTACACATGAACGCATTAGCATAAACAGGGCCCAGAGGGGAGCCCATGGCAATTCCATCTACCTGCTTATATAGAACATTATCAAACATGAATACACTATCAGCAGTAGGAAATTTTAACAGCTTATTCACAGTCTTTCTATCGAGTCCATAACATTCATCAGGATGGTATTTGTCCAGAATAATATGCGTAGTTTCTTGAAGAGGGACATTTGTGAAGAGGGACTGTACGTCGAAACTAGCCATTACACAGTCTTGAGGAAGATTTAATGATTTGAGTTCATTGACCAATGTTGCTGAATTATTAAGTGTATATACATTGTTGGTAAAGGTGATTTTGTTTTGTTTAGAAACTTACCCCCGTTGTAACCCGCCGAGTTTATAGTTGAAATGATCGGTCTTACTGGTCTACCACTAAGGTTTGTTTTTTAGAACCGTTGGTGTTTCACCTGATGATGAACAGAGAAGTTGTTCGAAATATTGTCAAAAGATTAATCAATAAACAATGACAATGGAGTTGATGTTTGCTCTCGTCATCTTATTTATATATATATATATATATATATATATATATTAAGGGGAGATGGGTCCTTTTTCTGGACTTCCTTTTCCCTCGTGTTTAGCCCCAATAGTTTTCAGATTATAAGACGTTTGCACCAATAGTTTGACGATTTCAAGACTAAACGCTCCACATATTTGTCAATAATAAGACCTTTCGTGCCATTTAGGTGTCGATTTTGTTTCTGGCAAGATAGCGAGCCTGTAATTTTAAGAGTAAGCGGCCTTCGGCCGGGACATTTTTCTACCGAAAAATTTACAAATTTGTTCTTGAAAGATGATCTAGGGGATGTTTTTTTACAGCTTAATGGAGGTCTAATACAAAAATCCAACAATGAACATACTGTATTAATACGGTCATATCCCCTTAATAGGAAATAGATGCAAACAAAACCAGACTGCCAGAAATATCCCAATATATTACCAGTGTTTTTATACCATGACAAACAATGAAGGCCCCACACAAAAGAACTCTGTGTATATATATAAACAGTCATCCAACCAAACATGTTGAAGAGAATAACAGATAGAGCAGAATTTTCATATGATCAAAAAGAGTGTGCTTGAAATAATGTAGCATGCCGCACCATAACATACTATACCATACCATAACATACCGTAACATACCACAACACAACACAACACAACACAACGCAACACACCACACCACAACATAACAAAACATACAATAACATAACATAACATACCATAACATAATATTACATAACATAACATACCATAACATACTATACCATACCATAACATACCGTAGCATACCACAACACAACACAACGCAACACACCACACCACAACATAACAAAACATACAATAACATAACATAACATACCATAACATAATATTACATAACATACCATACAATAACATACCATACAATAACATACCATACAATAACATACCATACAATAACATACCATACAATAACATACCATAACATAACATAACATAACATACCAGCATCTTCCAACAGCCCTACACCTGATATAGCGGTACCAGCTTCAGCATCACGTCAGGAAAATTTAAGTAATGACTCTGCTCTCCCTCAGGACAACTTCCGTGTTGTGAGAAACAACGTTCGCCCCATCGCAAGGAAGATCATCATCGAAACCATGTGCCAGAACCGTTCCCAGATTATTGCGGACTTCGACGAAGAAGAAGATATAGAAGAAATTCGGCTCGTAAGAGATTCCATGGTTCGTGGATAACTTACCGAGTTCTGCGCCAGGGCACCCAGGACCAGGAAGCGCTTCTGTATCCCTGGTGGCGGTGTGGACGACGTTGCAACTGCAGTCAACGAAGTTTCGAAGTCGGCCCCCTCACGCACAATATACGTCATTCATGTTGGATCTAATGACGTGCAGCGGACTCGATCGGAGGACCTCATGCTCTAGTACCGGAAGCTGATTCAGACGTATAAGGAAAAGTCACGTAGAGTCATCATATCAGGAATCGTTCCCAGGATCGGTGTGAAGAACAGATTCTTCAACATGGCCCCAAGCATAAATCGTCGACTGGCTGAACTCTGCAGGGAGGAAAACATTGGATTCATCAATACCTGGGATGACTTCTACCGTGAAGATCATCTGTTTGTAGCGGATGGAGTTCATCTAAACCAGGTAGGAGCAGCAAGATTTGGCCGCCTGCTTCACAACGCAGTAAAGGATTTTCGAAAAAGAAGCAGAGCCAGCCAAGGACCACCAGGGACGAGGATCGAGGCCCAAGGACCACCACGGACGACTATCGAGGACCGAGGACCACCAGAGACGATGAGCGAGGACCGAGGACCACCAGGGGCGATGATCGAGGACAGCGAGAACCGAGGACAACCAGGGACAAGGATCGAGGACAGCGAGGACCGAGGACAGACAGATACATAAATGTAGATCCGACCAAATCCAAGAATTTTGTTAAAGAACAGTCCCTGAATTCTAAATCCACAACATTAATGGTTTTCTATGCAAACGCTCGTATCATACGCAATACATTTTCAGATTCAGAGGAACTAGTGTTTACAGAAAATTACGATGTTATTGGCATAACAGAATCTTGGCTCAATATGGAAGACAGAGACTTTTTAGCAGAGTATTCACTTCCCGGTTATGTCATGTTTGAGAAAAGCCGAATAAATAAAAATGGTGGTGGCGTTTTACTTTATATCAAAGAAAGTCTTAACCCGACCCTCTTGTCAAAACCTCAAATTGTGAACGTCGACACATCCTTTGTGCTAATAAAGAATAATAAAGGTACAAAAATAATACTTGCATTAATATACGGACCTCCAGCTCAATCAGTACAACCTGACCCAGAAATTAATGAGCAAATTGCAGACGTAAGTAACTCGTAAGATACCATATTTTTTGGCGACTTCAATTTACCTGTGACCAAGTGGGGAGATAGTATTACTTCACACTCTGGACAAGACCTGTATACAAACTCGCTATATCAATTTGTTAGATCTCCAACCCGTGGAAATAACGTCCTTGACCTTGTACTTTCAACAAAAGAAGATTTGATAGAGAATTTGAATGTTGGTGATGAATTTAGTAACAGCAACCATCATAGATTTTACTAATAACGAACCAGATAGCAGCATCGAGAAAGTCCCTAATTTCAATTAAGCAAACTTTCCTAAACTTAGAACAATGTTTAAAGAAACTTACTGGAGCTTTCTAATTAACAATAATGGCATAAATACATCTTGGGAAGTATTCGAAAACACTTACCTAAAAGCAGTGCAAGACTGCATACCATCGAAAATACGGCGTACAGGCCATAATAATAAGCTCAAATGGTGGAATAAAGATATTTCAAACTGTCTGCTTGCTAAAAAGTTTGCTAATGATAGATTAAAATTCTCACTAAATGACGAAGAACAGGTAAAATTTGTAGAGCTACGACGCAAAGCCAAAAAGTTAATTAAGCAAAGTAAAAAGACCCTGGAGTTACATGTTGCGAATCAAAGTAAAACAAACCCGAAAGAATTCTATAGTTATATCAGAAAGAAAAAAGTAGTTACTTCAACTGATGGACCGTTAGGTCGATGAAAATGGAGAATACACCAAAGACGAAGTACAAATGAGTAATGCCCTCAAAACCTTCTTTGCATCAGTTTTTACAACAGAAGACCTCAGTGATATCCCTACACCATCGCCGATTCAGATTGATAATTCAGATGTTCTAAGCAATATCACCATTACAGAGAGAGAAGTATTGAATTGTTTAGATAAACTCAAGGTAAATAAAACGCCAGGACCTGATACAATCTCACCTAGAGTTCTAAAGGAAGCTAAGGATGAGCTCTCCAAACCACTGACATTGCTATTCAATAAATCCTTGCAGTCTGGAACTATGCCTGATCAGTGGAAGCTGTTACGCTGGCCAGCTTGCCAGAATGTGCTCGTACTTGCTAGCGCTCACCAGGGCAGTGAAATGGGCTATAATAATCGTAGAACGATGTTCTTTCTTTCTTAGTATTCATGTTGTCACAGACAGATCAGTGGTGATCTTTATTCTTGTCTGTGACACTTGGAAGTATTTTATATCAGTGATAGAGTATAAGATGTGTAGTGTGAAGTTAAGGAGAGAGAGAACGAAGGAGGCAGCGAGGTTGTATTATGTGCGTGTGTATGTACGTGTGCCTTCCCTCGCTCGGGCGGAGGTTCCCACGCTCTTGATTGGCCGGCGGGCCTGGCGCGCCATATGACGCCTGCTCTTCATGACGTAGTGGTCTGTGATTGGGTGCCGCTGTCTCGGTGTTGGTGCTGGGGGGCTCCTACCCGTGTGTATCCTTAGAGCTTGGCATGGTGTGCTTGGTCCTAGATGTCCCTTGCAATCTGTCCCCAATCTAACCCCTCTGTACTACTGTTTCTCTCTCTGAACTTCTTCTTTTCCAATACTTCTCATCTTTATTCAATTACTTATCCCTTCTGGTTCTGCATACGACTTCCATAGTCGGCCAGTCGTATTACCAGCACCAGTTCTCATATATATGTTTTGCACTAGCTTTAGGGATTATTAGTCATAGTCACATGGAGTCATATTATCATTGGGTGCTTCTAATTATTGAGTTGTTCTTTGTTACTATTTAATGCTAGACAGTGGAGGGTATCCGTGGTCGTTGTCTGAGTTATGTACATGGCAAGTCAGAGCCTGTACGACTTCGACGGAGTTAGGTAGCCTGTAACCTTTGTGCATATTTTTCCTTTGCGAGTGTAGCAGTATACAAGTGAAGGGCTTTTGCCTACTCTTACTTGTATGCTTGCTACCTCATTTTGTTGACCTTTGTGGAGCGCCAGAGCAAGACCAGATACTTGAGATCTGGACTTACCAAGAGAGCCTCCTAGTCACTTAACGTAACATAAGGGAAATCTGCTCAAGGGGAGACAGTAGGCTACGAGCATGCTTGCACTCTGCCTAGCCTCCTGGTACCTTTTATATCCCTGCTAGACTTTATTAGTAATAAAGACAGCATTGTGTTTATTAACTTTAACTGTGTATGCTTTATATTAGGAATTATTCACGTTTTATTTTAGCCTAGGATGATGCATAGTGCACAACCCAGTTTGGCTGTTATTTTGGCTAAGGAAGTACTGTTTTGAGTGGCTATTATTAGTGCTGTCACAGAGTTGTTGCACTCCCTTGTTTTATATATATGTATCCTACTTATTGGTGTATTTAAGATACACGCTTTGGTGTCCTGCCCCTGCATTATTTCTGTTCTATATTCGATGAGCATCTTAGAGCATCAGACGTTTTCAGAAGATCCCATATCCGTTTGCTGTAGGACTAGACTTCCAGTGTTTTCATAGAGCATTGTAGAGTTTAGTGTTGAGTACAGACTCACACTAAAGTTAACGTAAGCATATACTCCTTTATTAAATCTTGTTATAGTTTATTTAAGCATTGTTATTACTTGAGAGCATTTTATTAACGTAAAGTACTTCTGTTGTGAGTAGGCTTTGCCGTCACTGGAAAGCCTTTGTAGAAGTGCACTAAAACCCAGTTAATTGATACCCCGTTATCCTGTAGATTAACTCTGGAGGGTTTAAGTGTTTTGTTCACCGGCGTAATAGTTCGAGGGTTTGGAATTAGCGTACCGTTGTTGCAGATATAGCCTATCATCTAGTCCATTATTAAGTGCCCCTGTTTATTTCGTAGTGCCGGTCGTAACAAAGCTAGCCAACGTAACACCGATATTAAAAAAAGGCAGCAAATCCCTACCCAGTAACTATCGTCCAATTAGCTTAACCTCAGTTGTATGTAAATTGCTAGAAACTCTCATAAGAGACAGACTTGTAAATTACTTAGAGGCAAATAACGTACATAAAGATACTCAACACGGCTTTCGTAACAAACGTTCCTGTTTAACATACCTCTTAGACTTCTTCCACGATATCCTCAACCTCTACGATGAGAGTAAAGCTGTAGATATTATATACCTTGATTTCCATAAGGCCTTTGACAAAGTTTCCCACAAACGTTTACTGCTAAAACTAAAAGCGCATGGAATACAGACGGTGTGTTGAAATGGATAGAAAATTGGCTCAGCGACAGAAAGCAAAGAGTAGTCATATTCGGTATGGCATCTAAATGGACCAATGTATGTAGTGGGGTACCCGAGGGATCGGTACTAGGACCAATTCTCTTTCTAATTTACATCAACGACATAGATGAGGGTTTCACCTGTACAATCTCAACATTTGCTGACGATACACAAATTGTAAATAGCGTAGCCTACTCTCAAAAGAACAAATTGACGATATGCAACACAATCTAGATAAATTGTCATGTTGGGCCCGAATTTGGCAAATGAGTTTCAATGCGGATAAATGTAAAGTACTACATATCGGATACCAAAATGAGAAAGCAAACTATTCGATGAATGGCACTTAGCTTTAGAATGTAAACAGAGAAACCGATCTGGGAATAACAATATCGAGTAACCTAAAACCGAGTCAACAAAGTTCAGAACTTGTTAAGAAGGCAAACAAAATAATTGGCTTTATAGGCAGGTCATTTGAGCATAAATCCAAAGAAGTTATCCTAACCCTTTACAATTCCTTAGTCCGCCCTCTTCTGGAATACTGCGTTCAATCCTGGTGCCCCTATTACCAAAAAGATATAGACAAGCTAGAACGAGTTCAACATAGAGTTTCCAAAATTATACCTAGCCTAAAGAACAAACCATACGAGGAGCGAGGAGCGTCTTAGGGAATTAAATCTATTTCCTTTAACCCAGCGCAGATTAAGAGGCGACTTAATTCAAGTGTTCAAAATCATCAAAGGCATCGACAATATGAACTGTAGTAAGTACTTCACTATCAACCAATCTAATTTCATGCGGGGAAACGGTTGCAAAATTATTGGTAAATCTTTTAACTCACAAATTATTATGTTCTCTCCACTAACCCACTTTACTCCTAAACTCGATTAATGAAATTAACAAACACATGTGGCAGTCCGGGGATTCGAACCTAGGATGCTCACACCGAAAATCAACACACTTATACATTGCACCACGAAGACAGTTAAATAATGTTGCACAAGCCTACGATTTATTATGCAGTTTCGAATCCTGCATTCCAATCTTAGCATGTACAATATCCCAACTGCACTATCGGAGGCTATGCATAGGTGAATGGAAATAGTAATTAATGGGGCACTTAACCCTAGGGAAGGCCTCTCGATAAACTACTACTGAACCAGAATGAAATATTATGTTCTCTCCACTAACCCTCTTTACTCCTAAACTCGATTAATGAATTTAACAAACACATGTGGCAGTCCGTCCGGGGATTCGAACCTAAGATGCTCACACCGAAAATCAACACACTTATGCATTGCACCACGAAGACAGTTAAAGAATGGTGCACAAGCCTACGATTTATTATGCAGTTTCGAATCCTGCATTCCAATCTTAGCATGTACAATATCCCAACTGCACTATCGGAGGCTATGCATAGGTGAATGGAAATAGTAATTAATGGGGCACTTAACCCTAGGGAAAGCCTCTCGATAAACTACTACTGAACCAGAATAAATTAGTATGTTCTCTCCACTAACCCACTAAGAATTGTTCTTCAATCGAGTTGTCAACTTGTGGAAAGGACTTCCCCGAGACGTTATAGACTGCAGCACCGTTGATTCATTTTAGCTTCGCCTAGACAAATATCTCGCATCAAACCCGCAACTGACTGCGTTTGTAAATGAATAACTTTATTTTATCCCCCCCTCAGTTACTAACCCATCTGTCCCCTACTAACTTCCTAATCCTGTTACGGACATTAGTTCCAGGGCAGTAGTTCCCTTTCCAATGTTCCCTTACCCACTCTAAACCACTGTTTGGACACTTGATCCTCAGTGTTTTGGAGGACAAGCAGCCTAGAAGGGTCACTAGACCTGTTGTTGCTTGATTTTCTTTGTACTCCTTTGTATATATCCTTATGATCAAATGAATACTGACCTTAACACGATTCTAAAATTATATATATTTTTTTCCTGATAGCCTAGATAATACAATTGGATATAAATAACAGGAAAGCATAATCGAACATAATACCTTGATAGAGTGCATAACTGCATACCTCCTCCTACGCTGTTGTAGGTATGCGCTGTATTAATCATCTCCTAAATGGAATCACATCTTCCCTAGCCCATCTCCTATCTGTCCATCATATTACGTGACCATCGGTTCTTAACTGTTTTAGATACAGTACCTTGTTTACATACAAACAGACGGAGGCCAAACCATAACCTCCTTCAATTTCGTTAGCGGAGGTATTTATCCCCCACAACCTACCTGGGATACAAAAATGTCCCGGCCGAAGGTGGATTCTTCTTAACATTACAGGCTCGCTATCGCTCTCGCCAGGAACAAAATGTACAACTAAATGGCACGATAGGTCTTAAAATTGACAACGAAATGGAGCTAAAGGTATTTCAATCGCCAAACTAATGAGCCGAACGTCTTAACATTTCAAAACTAATGGAACTAAACACGAGGGAGAAAGGGGTCCAGAAAAACGACCCACACTTTTAATTTAACTGCATTGTCTTTGATGCCACGGCGGAAAACCATTATACAATTAGAGTTTGGTAATCCTTTGATTTTGCTCGCTTGCTCTCGCTCTCTCTATCGCTCTCTATCTATTTTTTTTGTTTTTCTTTTTTTTTTTGAGACAATGAACGGAGGAAGGAAAAACACAGATAAAACAAAAAGGTCCATGTGCCTAAAGGCATCCTCCATTCATAAAATGTTTGTAACAACTGGATTTAAACTTTTGTAGATTGTAAGTTTGTGGAAAGCAACTCGAGGGAAGTGAATTCCAAAGAGTAGTAGTTCTAGGGATAAATGAATTTTGATAAGCAGAAGTTCTGCATTGTGGAGGAGAAAGTGTAAATTCATGGCCGCTCTCAGCTGCCCTAGTTCTACGGGGAAAGATGTGGAGAGGCGGCACAATTGAAGCAAGTTCCTCGGAACAATTGCTGTGAAAATATCTGTAGAATAATGCAAGGGATGCAACGTTTCTTCGTATGGATAATGTAGGAAGGTCCTGTGTGATTGCAGGGTTATTGATTAATCTAATAGCTTTATTTGAATTTTGTCCAACTGCCTCAATGCAACCACTCCACTTCCACTCCACAGAGGTGAACAGTAATCCATCTGAGAACGCACATGACTTTTATATATTACGGCCAACTGCTCGTTAGTGAAGAATTCTCGAACTCTGTACAGGAGTCCCAGTTTTTTAGAGGCATTCTTAGCAATGCTTCTAACATAATGTGTCCAGCTCAAGTTAGTAGTTAATGTTACACCGAGAATGTCAATACTAGGGGAAGTGGGAATATTAAACATCATTACAAAATATATGGGAGTCAGTGAGATTCTGTCGGTTAGAAAATTGAATGCACTTGGTTTTCTGTGCATTAATGGAAACTAGATTCTTTTGTCCCCATTCATTAATTATAGAAATCTATCGATCAATCCACTCTCTCTCTCTCTCTGTCTGTCTCTCTCTCTCTTGCAAGCAATTTTCTTTCCATTTCAAACATTCTATAAATTCCTTCAGGCGGTTTCCATGATCTGCAAGGTTATTCACTTCCAACTGTCTTCATGTACGGCAATTGCCGGAGGGAACGGAGGGTGGAGAGAGAGCCTTCTTCTTTGCTATCCTTTCCTTCCACTTACCCTTACTCTCGGGTTAGCTATCTCGGTAAATCTACAGTTATACTACCCCTCCCCCACTATCCCCCCCGACCTCCCCACGTCAAACCACCCCTTTGAGAGTGTTTTTGGATGGTTCAGTATACGCGGAAAGTGGAAAAAATACGTGTTATTTTTTATTAATGTAAAAAAAAAAAAAAAAAAAAAAATATACAGTACCCAAGTTTGCAATGTTAATTTTGATCAATATTTAGTGTTTGGAAATAATTAGAAGCCTCTGGAAATCCGTTTTCCTCGTTATCCAACGATCTTAAGACACGCCGCCCGATAGTGGGGAGGGCTATGAAGACCAGGGAAAATGAGGGGTTAAATGCGTAAAACGGCGATAACCGCGTTTGTTATGAAAACTTGGCTCGGGTTTTAATGAATTTTCAATGCATAAATCCCAACATTTCGAAAACCCGAGCCAAGTTTTGGCAAAAGTTGGCTCGGATTTTGCGAGTTTATACATGAAAAAAAGACAGTGACGTAATTTAGAAATTTGGCTCGGGTTTCCCGTAATCGCAACCCCATAAAACCCCATTTTTGGAAAACCCAAGCCAAGTTTTGCCAAAAGTTGGCTCGGATTTAGCGAGTTTGTCGAATAAAAAATAGACAGTGACGTAATTTAGAAATTTGGCGGGGGTTTCCCGTAATTGCAACCCCCTACAACCCCATTTATTTCGTCTATTTTGAGTGGAGTGAAAAAACAAAAATGGAGCATTAAAGATGTTTTTTTTTTGAGCACAGACTAAACAAAAATTATATTATGCATCTAAATTGACCTAGCTGGTCATTAACCTAACCTAACAACCTAACCTAACCTGGGGGCTGTCGCCCCCAGACCCCCGCTGCTGTAAGATCATTAACCTAACCTAACAACCTAACCTAACCTGGGGGCTGCCGCCCCCAGACCCCCGCTGCTGTAAGATCATTAACCTAACCTAACAACCTAACCTAACCTGGGGGCTGCCGCCCCCAGACCCCCGCTGCTGTTTAGGGTAATTTGTTTACGGTAATATCCACTTCCCGGGTCATTTGAACAGTTGTATTGCTTCTATATTATATATCATATAATACACGATAGAATATGTTTGTAATAACCATGAATAAAAGGCTTTCGATTGAACAATTACGAAATAAACAAATCCTCACGTGATTTTGAAGTAAAAACAAATGTGATGAGTCAAAGAATAATCGCTATGTAGTTCGGGGCCTGGCAGGGTTATACAATTTTGCAGCAGCCAGCAGGAACTCGTGCAGTCGCTGATTAGCATTTTTGATGGCCATCAAAAACATACTTCTCGCTAAATATCCCACAAAGTGCTTCTTCCTGCGGCCGTACAGTGGAACCCTGCCCTTGACGTCCCTCCACAGACGTTCAATGTTGTTGATGTGGGCCTTTGTTATAGGGTCTACGAAGTTGACCGAATGGTTGACGGTCAAATGGGTGTAGCCTTCATCTCCCAGGCAATGGTAGGCTCGCCAACAATCGGAGATTATGGTGGTGCCGGGCAGAATATGTGTTTTGATAATTTCAAGGAGAGTGTCTTTGGACCTATCCTCGACGGGAACCATGAAAAATTCCCGGGTTCCACGACACACTCCACCAAAAACCCACTGTCCCTCCACCATCCGGCCAACATGATATTTCCTTCTCCCGAATTTACTTTTCTATTTCTACAATCAGATTCTCGCCCCCAATTTTCTGTGATTTGTCCAGACACCATTCAATTAAGACCTCCCGTGTAAAACTACACCAATCATTAACAGTTGCATATGAGATTTGGAATTCGTCACGGGCAGGTTCAATCATGAAGTTGTTGCGCAGATAGAAATTAATGAATGATAGCAAGTCTATCTTAGGGACAAGAGTTTGTTCAAAAAAAGTATCTTTCCAAACACTCACAGATGTTTCACACTTCTTCGCTTTTTGTTTTCTGACACTTGTTTTCTTGCGACAACGCCATAAGTTTCTAGGTAAATCTAATACCATGTTGGCCCCGCACTTTGGACATTGCTGAGCCTCCAAAACAATCCCATGGCTGGTCAACACTTTAAATAAAGGCTCTGGTGAAGACTTAAAGCGACAATAAAATGCAATGCACCCACCATCACAATCAGCACACGGCATGGCTACTTTCCGGTATGAATATCAGACTTCAAATGAAGTCACCCTTGCGGCTGATATTGAAAGGTGGCGCCACCTAACATAAAAGCATTTTGACGACAAAATGAACATCATAAATCTAATGAAATATCAATAATTAAGATAACCTAACCTCACATAACATCACATATCGTAACAATAATCTTATGTAACGTAGATTATACGTTCATTCAATAATGAGATTATTAAATATTAATGAATCAAAGATCGAGGGTACAGCAACAAGATACACTGGCCAACTAGTGGCAGGTCGGTGAACTACTCATTCGAGAGCCGGGCCGACACGCGGGGCAACACTCATGTAAACAAACCGTGTAAGAAGAAACCGCGGCGAACGAGTCTCAATTTGCCGAAGGTTTGTAATACTTCAATTTATCTTTTTCAAGTCAAATTTACATTTGCGCGCATCATCAAACCATACTAAGTCTACTACTAATAATATTAACCTACTAGTACTAACAGAAAAGCGTCAAATTAGGGGTAGTATAACTGTAGATTTATCGCTATCTTTACTAGAATTAAGTCCTGTCCACCTCGCTGGGATTGTAAGGTCTGTGTGGTCAATGTATCTATGTAAATTTATGTAAAAATCTCTTTCTTGATTAATAGATTGATTATGTTCAGATTCAGAAAGCCATGTGGGATTAAACGCTTAACTTGTTCCTATAGGTTTATAAGCTGGATAAATATCGGAGATTGAAGACACCAATTGAATAGGGCAATACCCAGGGAAGGCCTCGTGTACTGTACGTGTGATAAGGAGTTGCTGTTCCATTTGACTGGCCTCTCTCACTGTTCCTGTTTGAATTTAACTTACACAGAGAGTAATCCACCTAGATCTAAAAAAACAAAAACAAAACACCTCCTCCTATTTATTTCACTACACTAAACAAGCACACTACACTTCTTTCCAATACACTAACAAGTTTTGAAGATGACCACCAACGGCCCCTAATTTGCCTTGTTCACTCTTTCAACTTTGGGGGAAACACATATTGAAGGTTGTATAATATTATACTGTAGTTTCCTCCCTCGCATGGTGGTAATGGCCTCTTCCATGTCAAATAGTTTCCAGCTAGTCCAAAGTGAGCTAATATATCTATATTTATTTTGCAACTTACAAAATTATAATATCTTGATAGTAACATGGGAAAATAATTGCAGTGTGGTAGGCTCCAGGACACCTACGCCATCCTTATTGGGAAATACTCAAGAAAATGCCATTTTCAACAGGCAATATATCTGTAATGAGTAATATTTGGAATTTTGCTTATAGAACATTTTATGCTTAGTATATATTTCCTAACCTAATACTGAAGTTTGGCACGTCTAGTTCGGGACACCCTGTATAGTTTGACATCGTTGGCTTTAGATTGTGTGATACCCAATTGTCGAATGGCAAAGAGTAAAATAATATTGTTTACGGTCAGTACTATAATTGATTACAACAAAATATCACGGTCAGTACTATAATTGATAAAAACAAAAAAATATCACGGTCAGTACTATAATTGATAAAAACAAAAAAATATCACGGTCAGTACTATAATTGATAAAAACAACAAAATATCACGGTCAGTACTATAATTGATAAAAACAAAAAAATACAAACGCAAAGAAAGAGGCAGACAGAAATAAAAAGATTATACTAATCACCGTACATAAATATTGGCAAACAGAAATAAATACATTATAATAAACGTTGTATATAAATTATATGAACATAAGGCATATAGGAGAGGAAGTTACAACACTCACCATCCACGTCGTAAGAGTCTCTCCAGGGTTGTGGGATGAAGTGGGGGTCGTCTCATATCTGTAAAGATAGAAGATCATTAGTGACTTAGATGTTAAAACACTGTTGGGCATTTAACAAAACATTACCAGAGGGAAAATAAGTGCCTGATGAATGAACCAGGTAAATAAAACCTGTTAGCGTTCAAAGTCTTTGTAAATACCTAAAGCCGGTATCACACGAGAGCTTTTATAGTCAACATTCGATGATCAACAATTTTCTGGCAACATTTCTGGAGCATTTTGCACTGGTATCGGTAACTAGACTGATGATAGATGCGTTTAGGTAACCGAAGTATTTTAAATGTTGACTTCAAAAGCTGCCAGACCAGTGTTGAGGATAAATTTTGAGGGAAAAAGCGCTCATGTGATACCGGCTTAAGTTACACAACTATGAATACACAAGACCTTTTTGGTAGAACAATACTGAGTTCTTTGGCAATTGCCCGTTAAGATATAGCATCAAACACTGCATGAAGTGTAAAGCGTACATCAGTATTAGAGCACTTCTGTATTTTTAAGGGAGGATGGGTCGTATATATTCCCTTATTTATGTACCGGTAATTTTTTATAATTGTTTTATTTTCCGCCCTAGACCTCCATCAAGCTAGAAATTATAAACAAACCAAAGACCCTCCTTTAAGATACATTTTTTACACTTTTCAATGAATGAATGTCCCGTCCAAAGGCCTGTTCCATTTATATTACAGGCTCGCTATCGCTTGCCAGGAAAAAAATCGACACCTAAATGACATGAAAAGCCTAGATATTGACAAAGAAATGGGGCAAAAGGTCATAAAATCGCTAAATTAATGAGCTGAAAGTCATCAAATCTGAAAACTAATGGGGCTAAACATGAAGGAGAAGGGGGACCAGAAAAACGACCCATCTCCCCTTAATTATTGAGATACTGTCGGTGACACAAACATTCACAATAACTTGAACTCCTACAAAATAAGCTGTTAAATGAGACTTCAAACACAAAACCTATCAGTTCAATTCACCTTTGTCATCATCGTGGTAAAAAATATATGAAGAGAGACATATATTGATTAATACAACATACAGTACAGTGTTCTCCCTCCCTCTATCAAGTTCTCTGCTAATGTACCGTTCTCACCTACCATTCCATCCAGCATAACTTCATTAAAATTTCCAAATCTTCCGTGGGTGCTCTGCCTGTATTACCATTTACTATATCTCCCCAAAGCCCCATTCCTCACCCCTAATATCTGGCAGTAGCCTAGCTACTCGGTAATGGACTCTCATGCTCTCCCTCTTGACACACTCTTTAAAAGGGTATTCGTAAAATCACAGGCCTATAAAGACGAGATAACGTTTTTGATGTACTAAGTAACACCCTGTTCTTACCATTAATCATCAATTACAAACCCCAATGCACTTGAATAAACTAATGAAAGCATACATTTATGGTCCTCCTGGGATTCGAACTCGGGACAGCACACCCAGAACATAAACATCTAAACCACCAACACAGTTAAAGGTTGAATACACAATCACGATTAATATCCATTTTCGAATTTTGGATATCAATCTAATCATGTACTCGACCATTATGGAAAGCGTAATGTTTTAGTGAGAGGAACGAACAATGAATGGGGCCACGACCACTAAGGATCGGCCTCGCCAGACATTAGTTCCTGAACCTATAGAAATAAGTAACACCCCGTTCTTAACATGAATTAAGTAACACCCCGTTCTTAACATGAATTAAGTAACACCCCGTTCCTAACATTAATTAAGTAACACCCCGTTCTTAACATGAATTAAGTAACACCCCGTTCTTAACATTAATTAAGTAACACCCCGTTCCTAACATTAATTAAGTAACACCCCGTTCTTAACATTAATTAAGTAACACCCCGTTCTTAACATTAATTAAGTAACACCCCGTTCCTAACATTAATTAAGTAACACCCCGTTCTTAACATTAATTAAGTAACACCCCGTTCTTAACATTTATCATCAAGTACAAACCGAAATGCACTTGAATAAACTATGTATTAAACATTATGCCACATGTGTTTGTTAAATTTCATTAATCGATTTTAGGAGTAGAGTTGGTTGTTGGATAGAACATAATAATTGATATTGGTTCAGGAGTAATTTATCGAGAGGACTTCCCTAGTGGTTTAAAATAAGGCCCCATTAATTGCTCTTTCCATTCACATAATTGCATAGCCTACGTGAGTTGCAGTTGGGATGTGTGTACATGCTTAGATTGATATGCAGATTTCGAAGTTGCATAATAAATCATAGGCAGTGTCCACCATTCTTTAACTGTCTTTGTGGCGGAATGCATAGGGTGTTGATTTTCGGTGTGAGCGTCCTGGGTTCGAATCCACGGACTGCCACATGTGTTTGTTAAATTTCATTAATCGATTTTAGGAGTAGAGTTGGTTGTTGGATAGAACATAATAAGGTCATATAGCCGCACTTTATAAACACGAACCAATATTCTCCTCGGGCGCCTATGGTACTATTAATAGTAAATCACCGCAAACTCAATACTACGGTTTTTTTTTCTATTTTACTTTTAACCCTTCCAACCACAGTGTGGAGACGTGTTCGGCGGCTATGTATATAACGCTCAGCACCAGCGTGGCCATTCTCGCCCTTGTTTACCCCTGTTATAGGGGCAAACAAGGATCCCCAGATGATCTCGGTGAGTGCTTTTATACATGAATTCCTTCATTACTAACCCATAGCATGAAGTTTCATATAAAAAAAACAAAAACAAAAAAACACACACAAATGGGTTCTGGGTGACAATCAATAATAAATAAGGTGGGGCTTGATGCAGTAACAAGGAAAGTAGCAACTTATACTTACATTTCGATATATACTGTATGTGACCGTTGACATTATTGTACGGAACTTGTAAGTGGTGACGGTCTTTCCTCCTTATATTATTCACGTTTGTTCATATTTTCTTCACGCTGCCCATATATTTCAACATCCTTCCTTCCTCCAAAGGCTTCACCCTATGCCTAGTCGTTCTTGTATTTCTCCAACCCATTAACCATTAACCCTTCTCGTAGCATATTAGTTTCTAGTAATCCCTGTTTGATAGTAATGCCTCATGTTTCTCCCTCACCAATCTAGCTAACCCGTGTATTGTTTGGAACTGTGCCTGACATATATTTCACTGATGAATTGCTGTCTGGTGGCTGAGGCAATGATAACAAATGAATGTGTTAAGAACTATTCCCTATAATCTATGCCCAAAATATACCTTGAATCGAACATACTATACATTTCCTTTCACTGTTATTGTCCCTTCCCCCTTCTTGATGCCCGACTCTTCCACGAGCATTTGTTATTCCTAAACTATTGTACTCTACTATTATCTACGCACCTATCTATCTATCTACAGTATTGCCAGACGCCGTGATCTCCAAAGAGGTGGCCACAAACGAATCGTCCCTATACACCTTTGTCCCCAGTCAGTTGACACCCCTCCTCACATCCAGCACCGCTTTCATGCATATACTTTTTAACTCCATCCTTCCACTTGTCTCTCGGTATACCTCTCCCTCTCTGTCCTTCTACCTCACTCTCGTACACTCTCTTAGTCATGCTCTGGCTTCCCATACGTTCCACATGATCAAATCTTCTCAATGTGCTCCTTTTCACACTAAATATCTAACATTACTAAAACATACCAAATACATATCCATCAACAACCCCTTTGTCTCGTCCCTTCCGTTTCCCCTCCCCATGTCTTCCCCTATGTCGTGTCCTGTCTGCTGCCTGTTAAGCAGATTGGGTCTCCAAGGAAATTATTGAAAGTGACGGATTAGCCTCAGTTGGAGGTGGCTGGAGGGAGAGTGTTAACTGAGAACTAGACTGTCCTGTACAAACTGAATGGCTATATTCAGTATGGCAAACATATTAGTCATTTTAATTAATATATATCCCATTCAGTACCGGTGACGTTCTTTTCATTACACTCTGGCAACTATGAAACGCTTTTATTCAGCTTAGGAAGGATATCCACAAAAAAAGGCTACAAATTATCTTAATTAATCCTTTTAGCTACCATATATCCTTCCAAAGCTTCATATAATCATCTAAATGTAGCTGAAATCAAATACAAATTACGTCGCTGGATCTGAATGGGATATATATATATATATATATATATATATATATATATATACATACATGTTAGTTGTGTATGCTCCTAATCGTAATCCCCTCCAGCAGATCAAGATGGCCCGAAACTGTCTTGTTTTTGTGAGTTATGTTTTCGATTTGTACCGTATACTGAGGTAATGGTCGTATGTATATTAACACTTTGTAAAAACCGCCGATACAAATAGATAGATGATCAAAAGACTTGGCAAAGATTGGAAATTAATTTAATTAATACATACAGTGAACGTCGATACAAGTGAGAGTGATCTGTTAAGGGGGTAGTGGCGTTTTGTTTGGTCTATCTGCATATATATTCATATGTTTTTTAGTTTCATCGCTAGACCTTTTTCAAGCTTAAACAAAAAACACCCCCTAGGCCCCCCTCAAGATAATTTTGTAAATTTGTCGGGATAAAAATATCTCAGCCAAAGGCCGATTCCTTATAAAATTACAGGCTCGCTATCGTTCGCTAGGAAAAAATCAATACCTAAATGGCTCGAAAGGTCTTAAAATGTACAACGAAATGGGATTGTGAAAGAGAAGTACAGAGGAAGGCAAGAGGGGGAAATAAAGACACTTATACACCTTGTATCAGTCCGAAAAGACGTGTTGGCAACCAATGTTGACAATTCAGAGAGTAATGGTCGTGTATTCTTTTCTATTTTATATACCGGTACTCAGGCCC
The DNA here is from genome assembly GCA_032716605.1 of Paralithodes platypus. Taxonomy (NCBI): domain Eukaryota; kingdom Metazoa; phylum Arthropoda; class Malacostraca; order Decapoda; family Lithodidae; genus Paralithodes; species Paralithodes platypus. The sequence continues at coordinate 33,014,726 of CM064570.1, read as the reverse complement.
AATCCCCACATTTCCTATTTGTTTCTTTTTTCCATTTTCTTTTTTTTTTCTTTTTTTTTGGGGTGTGGCCGACTCGAGACAGAGCCAGAATAGGGGCAACACAACAGAAAACAATAAACACACAAAAACATTATACAAATTTACACACATCTAGGTCTAGTAATGGTCGTATGTTTATTATATTGTCAAAAAGCAGCTTTACTCAAAATGCTGTGTATATCACCGAACGAACGTTATAAGCGACTTAATCGCCAATTATATTCCTACTTTGTTTTGTCAACAAAGTGAAACATATAATGATCCTTGACAGGCTACATATCTGAGGCATAGGTCATTACCTCAGATATGTGGCCTGTCAAAGGGGAGGATATCAACAAAATG